>JAVQKC010026488.1:0-10487 GCA_036025475.1 Philypnodon macrostomus | reverse complement strand
GGTCGGTGTAGTGTCTATCCGCAGGTGTAGTGGTCGGGTGTAGTGTCTATCCGCAGGTGTAGTGGTCGGTGTAGTGTCTATCCGCAGGTGTAGTGGTCGGGTGTAGTGTCTATCCGCAGGTGTAGTGGTCGGGTGTAGTGTCTATCCGCAGGTGTAGTGGTCGGGTGTAGTGTCTATGCTCAGGTGTAGTGTCTTTGTGTGTTGCAGTTTGCGGAGCAGTTCAAAGAGCTGAAGGAGGTGGCGCGTTTGGCTCGAGAGAAGTCCCAGGAGAGATTTGAACTGTCCAACCCTGCCCTGCCCTGTCCAAGCCTGGCCGCTCCACAGGTGAACTACACACCACAACACAACAAACACTACATACACAACACAACAAACACTACATACACAACACAACACAAGGTGATTTAGGTTTATTTGGATATTTTTGTGGTATTTTAAGAACTATGGCAGTAGTTCACAAAATAATGTCAATATTTGAAAATCATGAATAAAAATCATGAAGTTAAAAATAGAGCAAATCAAGTGCTCTCTTGTAAAAGGTTTTCAAACTGGTTTAAACAGAAGAGTCCCACATGTTTCTGTGTTACCCCTCTTATTCACTTCCGACGTTAGACTTGGTTGGATTGTGAATTATTGTCGGAGTGAATGATTGTCTGTCTGTGTATGTCTCTTATGTCAGCCCAGCGACTATGTGGCTATTGTTAAGGTTTCCCCACCTCAGGCCCAAAATAGCAGTATTATGTTAAAATAATGAAATATTGATAATCAAATCATGTAGAAGGAATAATTTGATGCATTTTGGCCACTCTCTTCTCAATAGGCAGATTTCATCACTTGAGCGCCTCAGTTTTTCTATCCCCCAGAGGCCTTGTGTGATAGAAGAGCAGTCTATCACAGGAACGGGCTTTTGTTTCTATTTAAAACGTATACTGACTCATGAGGGATTATCTGCTCCCATCTGGACGCCCCATTATTCTCCCATTGGTTAAGTCCATTAAAAGTTTTCATGCATAAAAAATGGACACAGGAAGCAGGACGAGATGATACAACGGCCGCTTGAGGTGTTGGAAAGAGACACTGTAAAATTGGATTAACTAAAAAAGCACAATTCATTTTTTAAATATGTCTCTGGGCCTGGACGGACTGGCGGTCATTGACGGAAAAATGATCCCCAAGTTTATCAAGACATTTTGCAGGAAAACTTAAGACCATCTGTAAACAACTGAAGCTCAGCAGAGGATGGGTGACGCAACCGGACAACGACCCAACGCATAGAAGTAAATCAACAATGGAAGAATATGCCTTCTGGAGTGGCCCAGAGTCCTGACCTCAACCCCACTAAGATGCTGTGGCGTCAAAAGACAGCCCAAGAATATTGCTGCACTGGAACATTTTTGTAAAGAGGAATGGTCCAAACTTCCTCCTGACCGTTGTGCAGGTCTGATCTGAGCTCCAAGAACCGTTTACTTGAGGTTATTGCTGCCAAAGGAGGTTCACATACATCCACCCTGCACTGTGAATGTTCACGTGTTCAATAACATGAACATCTGTGTGTGTATTAATTAAATCAGACTGTGTTTGTCTGTTGGTGTGACTCAGATGAAGATCGGAACACATTTATGACCAATTTATGCAGAAATCCCAGTAATCCCAAAGGGTTCACATACTTTTTCTTGCAACTGTACAATAGGGGCAGCCATGTTGGATTAGTTTATTATATCACCATCTAGTGGACAAAAGTTAGATGCTGTTGGTTTAACATTACTTGAGAAAAATCACACAGAAATAATATAGACTTTATCATAATTGTATTTAGATGTTGGGTCACAGGCTTTTACAGAATGGTGAGAGACAAAGCATGCTATTCTCAAAGACTGTAGAGGTGTCCAAAACTGTGGCAAAGTGTCATGGTTAATGAATTTTCTAGATTTTTACAGTAACGTTAGAAGAATGGGACCATGAGAATAGATTGATGATGATGAACAGATGAATCACTGTGAAAAGGACAATGGGTGATTCTACTGTTGTTCTGTTTCGAGCCAGTCGGTTTGAAAAGAAAAATGAATGAGGTAAAGTCCTTCAAGTTTTATTCTCGAACAAAAATGATTTTATTTATCAACCTTTAAAACATTTGAACGTTGAAAATAGTGGGATACATTGTTTGATATAAAAATTATAAATAAAAATAAAATAAGTAGTGATGGAAGCTATTATGGAACTGTATGGAGGCTTGCATGGAGTGATGTATGTCCTCCCTGTGTTACTGTGGGTCCTCTCCAGCTTTCTCCCTCTGTCCAAAGACATGTGTTAGGAGAATTGGTACATCTAAATTGTCCATAGTGAATGAATGTGAGTGTGAATTGGTGTCCGTCTGTGTATGTCTCTGTGTCAGCCCTGCGACTTATTACATGTTCCCTACTTAAGGCTCATATTTGCTGGGCTCCAGTCACCTGTGATACCAAACGGGAATCAGGAACATGAAAGAATGAACTCATTCCTTTTCACATCAACAACATTTGGTGGATCAGTCATTTTTACTGTAACAATGCCAGTGTTTATGTTATGTTACTAAAAATCAAACTATTATGATGGACATTGGATTGGGTCTTCTGTGTAAGACAAAAAATATTAATTAGAATTTTGAAGCCTAACACAGGGAGGACACGTAGACTCAAACAGCTTAAAAGAAGTGCTTTCTCTCTCTGTATAAAACTCACAGCAGCAGCAGCAGCAGAAGGGAGTCACGCTGCAGACCTCAACCTGAGCTTGGTCAACTCTGGGAGATTTCAGGCTTGTTTATTTATTTATTGAAGCAGAGAAAAGGAAAACAGCTCAGAGGATGATACACAGGGCTTCTACTGACACACAAACACACGCAAACACACGCAAACACACACACACACACACAAACACTCATACAGAATCTTCTCCTACAGCCGGCTCAGTCCTGTTGCATCAGACTGACTGCTCAAATGTAAACAGTAAAGTACTCTGTGCGTCTGATAAGAGAATTGGGCTTGTACTGTAGTTCTCAAACGTTTGGCTCAAATAGTTGCCTCTCCACGTACGATAACCCAGTGATCATCACTAAAGTGGTTCCTTGCTCATAGCGAATCATTTCGCTGTGATTTTGTGGACAGACCAATCACAAGTCCAGATGTGACTGAAGCTGTGTGCTGCATGTACATATCGGTAAACTCCGCCCTTGAAATTGAATTGTTAGTATTGTTGTTTAATTAGGGGGGGGGGTGATATGGTAAAAATATGAGCTCACAATTTTCATAAAGCTACATATTCAGTAGTAAAATGATAACTAACTAAAAGAACTAAAAACATTGATTGAGTCATTGGTAAGTTTGGATTTAGCCCCAGTTTTGTCCAGTTAGTCCATAGCTGGGTATCTTCAAAGTCAAATTGAATTGAACTTCGTATTATACAAGCCCTGGATAGGTGGTCAGAGTAAGCCTTTAAAACTAGGATTGAAATGACTGAAGTAATTGGATTTTACACTGTTCATAGAAATGACGTTACAAAAGGATGAATAGTGAAAACTGTGCCAAGCATGGCCTGGTTTTAATTCAAAATATTGTTTGTGTTAATTAGGTTTCAGCTGCTGACAATGCACTTTGGGAAAATAGGCCCAAAAGGTAGAAAATCTAACAGAGATATTCTTTATATGTATTTGGGCCCTGTCTGTTCAGTACTGGGGAAACACTTCCTCCACACTTCATCAACAGCAAATTATATAAATAAATGAATGCGTTTGTCTGCATGTCCTCCTTGTGTTTCTGTGGGTTCTCTTTCTTCCACACTCGTGGTGAATCTGAATTGTCCTATAAACCCTTTCAAAGTTTGTAAACAGAACCATAATACATTTTCAATGGAGAAATTGGCATTAGTTTTGACAAATGCCAGCCACTCTCTACATGTAGGTGATGTCAGAGCCTGGGTAGGAAACATTAGTGAATGTACCTCACATTGTATGTTTATTTAATGTACACATTAGTAACAGTTAGACTTTTGGCTGGTGGCAGAATTCTTAAAGTTTAGGTTTTACTGAAGTCCTCACAGAAATGTTGACGACCACAATATTTATTTTCATTGTATGTTCAGAATTATTCTCTCTCTCACCACAGACTTTTGCTCCAGTCGCCTCCATTGCGGAATTTCGAACATTCCATATGACATACATTTTAAAGGATCTATAGAGAATTGTTGTTTTTCATATGGAGGGTCTAAGGACAGGGGATGTTGTTTGTGTGATATTGATTGTTTATTATCTGTTTGCAATGACCCTGTCTATTGTTTATTATTTACATGCGTCTCTTTTTGTGAAGCCTCTGAGGCAACTGTGTTGTGATATAGGGCTATACAAATAAAATTGAATTGAATTGAATATGTCTGTGTCAACCCTGCGACCACCTATCCATGGTCGAGGGTGTACCCCGCCTAAGGCCCATAGTCACAGAAATATGCTCCAGCCACATGCCATCCAAGATAAATGAATATTGTCATTAGATGTATTTACAAGTATGTTTACTTTGTAGTGTACGTTGTGGCTGTATCCCGCCCAAAGCCCATAGTTTCAGGGATAGGTTCCAGCCATCTTCGCACTGATTAATACAGATTTTATCCCCATATTGCCCACCCTAGTCTACTGCGTCCTCAACCCATAGTGGCTGGTTGCTGAACACTGCTTTTACTGTAGTGTAAATTTAGCATATACCCCGCCTAAAGCCCATAGTTGCTAGGCGAAGTTCCATCACTTTTTTTTTTACAAATGTATAGCACTTTTTCTTTCTAGTTGCGATCTCTTACAGATAAATGCGACTCTATCAACACATGGCACACAGACCTGGCCAGTCCAAGGTCAGAACGATAGCCCACAGCAGTCTCTCCGCAGTGAGACTCGTGACATTGATTTTGTGTCTGCAGTAAACAGTGAGGTGTTGTTGAAGAGACCATCACCTCTTCCGTAGAGTCCAGCCAGCAGACTGACTACACCGGGGTGATAGAGAAATAACGTCCACTCATTGGCCAGTAGATTTCTTGTGGTGGGGTAGCGGTCAGACAGCTTGTACAAGGCCAAATGAAACCACTTTTCACTGTCTAATATAGTGTGTCCGTGAAACATAATTTGGGGGATGCACACTGGCAGAGTGGTTAGCCCTTGTAAGGGAGATTTTTCTGACAGATGACCAGGGGTGTGTGACAAAAGATTGTATCATGATATGAAGTTATCTATCAATAAAAAAATTGAAATGAATAGGATTAAGTAATGTGATGATAGCATTGGGTGTATATTGAGTTGAAGGGTTTAGAGACACTGAGAGCAGCAGACGTCTGTATACAACAAAACATACAAAATCGTGATCTTGGCTTAATGCATATTTTACTCTTGTTTTACGGTGTTTTTTAACATCTGTCTAGGGGCTGCACATGAACAATAACCTTCTGGCTAACTCTGGCATATTGACAGAATTGTCTATTAATATGCACTGCCCCTGTAATATATAAATAAAAAATAAAGTAAGATATAATATTTTTACCAATCGCCCAAACTCTACCTGCAGGGATATACTGTTATCTAAAGCTAAGCCTAGTTACAATAGCTCCGACAGTCATTTCAATTGAATTCAATTTTGTCCCTCTCGGGCATTTATAGAAACAGATAAGTATTTAGAGTTCAAAACCCGGGGAATGCTATAATCCCTCTTTGTGGAGTCTGCATGTCCTCCCTGTGTTACTGTGTATTCTCTTTGGCCTCTTCCCATTGTCCAAAAACAGACATGTTTTTAGGGGTGACTATGAAATCCCCCTAAAGAGTGAATGAACGTGAGCGTGAACTGCTGTCTGTTTTAGTCCATCCATCCATCCATCCATCCATTTTTTAATGCTTGTCCGAAACCGTGTCGCGGAGGCAGCAGTCTAATCAGGGAACTCCTGCCTTTGACCACCGCCCGACACACATTGCACCAGCCCTTTATGGTACCTCCCGCGGGTGGTGGGTCCACGGGAGGGCCTGACAGCGTGTGCACGGGCCGGGACTCGAACCACCGACCCGCCGGTTGAAGGGCGAGCATCTACCCACTGCACCACCGCCGCAGCTCTGTTTTAGTCAGTGCACTTATAAAACAAAGGAAAGCCTCAGTAAGCATCCTGTTGTGGGCATCTCCAGCGCATCTAACTCAGCCATTTGGGATTTATATGGGTTTTATATGGGTTTTGATACAACCACTTCTCTTCTAACTGATACTGAGACACACTGAGACACACTGATACTGAGACACCCTGATACTGAGACACACTGATACTGAGACACCCTGAGACACACTGATACTGAGACACCCTGAGACACACTGAGACTCCCTGAGACACACTGATACTGAGACACACTGAAACTGAGACACCCTGAGACACCCTGATACTGAGACACCCTGAGACACCCTGATACTCCCTGAGACACACTGATACTGAGACACCCTGAGACACACTGAGACACACTGATACTGAGACACACTGATACTGAGACACACTGAGACACACTGATACTGAGACACATTGAGACACCCTGATACTGAGACACACGGAGACACACTGATACTGAGACACACTGATACTGAGACACACTGAGACACACTGATACTGAGACACACTGAGACACACTGATACTGAGACACACTGAGACACACTGAGACACATGGCGTGGGGGCTTAGCAGGAGTCCGCTGCAGGAGGAGCCTCTGTTTACTCAGATCAGCAGTGAACCAAGAATAAACAAAGTGAAAAAGCAATGAAGTGTGGTTTGAAATGGGGCCTATGATGTACTACAGAATGTTATTCATTTTTGAACCACTTGAAACTGTGGGCCTTAGGCAGGACATGTGGACACAGGCAATGATTCAGTGTCATGTCACCCATCCCAGCAACTAGGGGGGTACACCCGGGACAATGTCTGGTTAGACGCAGGGCTGACACAGATACACATTCATTCTCACATTCATTCACTGTATAAAAACTGGAACACAAGGAGGACATACAAACTCCATTTTTGATTTTAAGATCTCAGTTGGCAATTAAAATTGTAATAATTGTTAATGATGGTATGGTACATTTTTGGCTGGCTCGTCGTAAATATGAGCCAGGAGCCGAGCACTGAAGAACTCAATTATTCATCAACTATCCAGTCATCAATAGAACAACCTTCAATCATTCATGTATGGTATTTTGACTGACCAGTAGTGACCATTGCTTTCTACGTTCATGATATTTTATTCACTGGACACCACTACAAAACGGTGTGACCACTATATTGTGCACTTCATAGGGATTAGGGATCACACTTGGACACAGCCATGGATTCAATATAAATAAAACTCTGCAATCATTCATTGAAGTTCTCATTATTTATACTGATAGGAGTCATCTATACCAGCAACTATGGGCTTTAGGCGGGGTACACCCTGGACAATGGGCTAGTTAGTCGCAGGGCTAACACAGAGACAAACACTTACTGTCAATAGTTCACTCTCAAAATCATTCAGTCTTGGGCCATTTTCGAGTTATAGTGGGAGGAAGCTGTAGAGAACCCACAAAAACACGCGGAGGACAATCTGATACAGTATATGGGCCCTAATCAAAGAAAGGCTGCCATCAATATTTCAGTGTCTTTTTTAGCATTAGCCAAGCAGCAGCTTCCAGGATAGGCCCCAATGTACGTACGGAGCATGAATTAATAAAACAGTTTTGTGGTCTCAATGAAAAGCAGTGGATAAAGGCAGGAGTAAATGGACTGACTGCACTTAAGGGAAAGAGATGCAGACTTTTAGATGAACTTTGTAAATGATTGAAAGTGTGTGAAGAGGATGCTTTGTGATGTGGACCTAGCAAATGATTTATTCAATGTTTTCTGGATTAGATTCAGAGTAAAGATGGAGTAGGCACTTCTGTAAACAACAACATCATGAAGGTGTAGTAGAGGACATGTTGGTGTATTATTGAATGGTAAAATGATCATGTATACTTGGATGAAGTCGTTTTGGTCATTTCTGTCTGTGTCTGTCTGTCTGTGTGTCTGTCTGTGTCTCTGTCTGTGTCTCTGTCTGTGTCTGTCTGTGTCTCTGTCTGTGTCTCTGTCTGTGTCTCTGTCTGTGTCTCTGTCTGTGTGTCTGTGTGTGTGTGTCTGTGTGTGTGTGTGTGTCTGTCTGTCTGTCTGTCTGTGTGTGTGTGTCTGTGTGTGTGTGTGTGTCTGTCTGTCTGTGTGTCTGTGTGTGTGTGTCTGTGTGTGTGTGTGTGTGTCTGTCTGTCTGTCTGTCTGTGTGTGTGTGTCTGTACGTGTGTCTGTGCGTGTGTCTGTGTGTGTGTCTGTACAATACCAGTCTTCAAATAGTGCGCACACACGTACACACCGACCATAACATACCATACAAAAACTCAATTGTATCTAATAGTATTGTAACCCTAGACGTTAAACACTGACATTATGTATCACAAATACAATGACTGTACTGTTGCTGCTGCTATTTCAGTCATTTTTTGATCTAATAACCTACAGTAATTAACACAAGGCCCATTTCTAATTGTATATTTCTCTTTCCCCCGGTGTTCCCCGGACACACCGCCCTGATGCAGCTCTCTCAGGTGAGTAACCCTGGCCTCTCATGCTCTTCTCACAGACCATCATCATGTTCTAGTTCATGTGTCTCCAAATTACACAGACTCTATCTTCAATAATTCATCACGAGTTTGACTTCAGAGCCTTGTATTATCAAAGGGCCTTTTCCTACAAAGAGGCCGGAGCTGCTAACAACACATCATTTCATTGTGTCTCAAGCTGCTGGACACGTATTAGGTAGACCATGTACCTAATGAACTGGAACCCACCTGCTTCATGTTTTGACACCTTGTGCATTCAGAGATTATCTTGAGCCTTTCTGAGATACCAAACCAGTCCCTGACATTTTCACCCACAGAACAGCCACAATCTTTTTCAAGCTATTGTCTACAAACAGATTATTTTCCCTCATTCTGATGCTTGGTTTGCAGGGCCGGCTCTAGGCTTTTGGTGGCCCTATACTAGATTTTGTTTATGGCCCACCAAATGACACATACTGCTTACAACTGCTTATAAACAGAGGTGGTAGAGAAGCCAATAATGTTACTCAAGTAAGAGTACCGTTACTTCAAAATAATATTGCTCAAGTAAGAGTACTGTTACTTCAACTTCAATAAAAATCAGCTCAGGACCTTTCTGATCTTGTATTGCCTCCTGGTAGTTGTGGCCCTATATAACCGCATTGAGTGTTCTGTTAGTTGGTGTGAACTTGAGAGGTGAACTTGATGTGTGTGTTCATTGGCTTGCCAAACTGCGGTCCGGGGTCCACTAGGGGTCCGCGGAGGTCAGACAGGGGGTCCCCCAAAGCCTGTACTTCAAGTCTTTAAAAAATAAAAAAATATGTGTATATCATATTCAATCAGATATCACTTAAGCATCTGTAGTTTTGTATTTTGACTGAAGTCGGACTCTTGACTTTGGGAATGCCTGGTCTACCTAATAAAGTGGCCAGGTGTGTATGAACCATTTCAAGTGAATACATTCAAAAAGACTGTATATTTGTATATGCCTCAAATTGGACCAGTAGCATTAATAATTGAATACTAAGCTCTCTCGATCCTTGAAGCGGACTCCAGATTTCATTGCTTTGATTCTGGGGTTGTTTCCTGTGGACACACTGTTATTTCCTTCACGCGCTGAGCTGCCAAGATGCAAAATAAAAAAATAACTATCTATGTTCCTTCTGAGAATACATTTAGATGGAATCAAATTAATAATACAAGGATTCTCCAGTAAATCCTCTCAGTGACGCTTTGGAGAGAGACCTGGTCATACAGGAGATGATTTCTGATGCGAAACAGAGGCAATAGGTAGATTTGACATTTTGGCATAGTTTACTCCTGGTTTTGTCTTGTTAAGATCTGGTTTAGTCCTGGCAAAGTCTTAGGTTTAGAACTGGTTTTGATTTGGTTAAGATGTGGTTTAGTCCTGGCAAAGTCTTAGGTTTAGACCTGGTTTTGTCTTGGTTAAGATGTGGTTTAGTCCTGGCAAAGTCTTAGGTTTAGACCTGGTTTTGTCTTGGTTAAGATCTGGTTTAGTCCTGGCAAAGTCTTAGGTTTAGACCAGGTTTTGTCTTGGTTAAGATCTGGTTTAGTCCTGGCAAAGTCTTAGGTTTAGACCTGGTTTCAGTACTGGTGAAGTCCTGGTTTAGCAATGATTTAGTCTTGATGGAACAAACGATCTATTGGTATGATAGATCAATTCAAGGTCTTTCTGTGTAGTTTCACATCAAGGCAAAATGCTCTTAGGGGCGGCTTTGGGGCGGCAGTGGTGCAGTGGGGTAGGCGCTCGCCCCTCGACCAGAGGGTTGGTGGTTCGAGCCCCCGTCCGAGCGTACACTGTCGTTGTGTCCCTGGGCAAGACACTTAACCCAC
>JAVQKC010026483.1:0-10588 GCA_036025475.1 Philypnodon macrostomus | reverse complement strand
GCAGCTGCTGCTTGTTTCTCACCTGTGGTCCATCTTCAATCAGCCTAGCAGTATTTAACCCCGGTCCTGACTCCACTCTTCGCCAGTTCGTCTGTTTCACCAGTATGTGTCTACATCCAGCTCTGCACTTACCTCCAGCGCCGCTCCTCGTCTGGTCTCCCAGCTCCGCACTTACCTACAGCTCTACTCCTCGTCTGGTCTCCCAGCTCCGCACTTACCTCCAGCTCCGCTCCTCGTCTGGTCTCCCAGCTCCGCGCTTACCTCCAGCTCTGCTCCTCGTCTGGTTTCCCAGCTCCGCACCTACCTCCAGCTCCGCTCCTTGTCTGGTCTTGCAGCTCTGCACAGCTCCACTCTAGTTCCTGTAAAATAAAACTCTAAACTTGCACCTCTTGTTCAGTCTGCTTTGTGGGTCTTCTGCCAGCCTTTGTAACAGTACGAACTGGCCAAGACATGGACCCAGCAGACCCGAACGCCGTGTGCCAAGCAATCTCCAGCCAAGATGGGCCAAATTGGTGCAATGGTGGCTGGCCTTACTACAATTCTCAACCAGTCAGCAGTCGCAGCTCAGGCCCAACCTCCTGCTCCGGATCCGGATCCAGCTCCTGCTCCTGCTTTTCCGGACCGTCAGTTCCGGAAAGGCGCTCGCCTGGGCTTCAGCTACTTGCGAGACGTAGGGGCCGACGATCTCCGCCTGTTTCCATCCCGAGGCCGCTGCCCGACATCAATCCCCGTCCGGGGTGGTCTCCGCCTGTTCCCGTCCAGGGGCCGCCGCCCGACATCAATCTCCGTCCGGGGCGGTCTCCGCCTGTCCCTAGGCCGCCGTCCGACCACGATCTCCATCCGGGGTGGTCTCTGCCTGTTCCAGCGTCCCGCCGCTGGGGGTCGTCACCGCGGCTCATCCAGGGTCTCCTCCGGAGCCACCAGTTTCTCCGGAGCCTCTGGACCTGCCGGCTTCCCTGGGACCACCTCCAGGCCCTCCCCTGGGGCTGGAGCCTTCCGGGCCGCCCCCGGACCAGCCGGGTTCTCCTGGGCCACCTCCGGAGCCCCCTGACCAGGTTCTCGGTGGGGACTCGGACTGTCGGGCCCCTCCGCCCACCCGGGATTGTCTTGTGTGTTCCTGGGAGGAGCCATCCACTCTCTGCTGCTGCTGCTTGTTTATCACCTGTGGTCCATCTTCAATCAGCCTAGCAGTATTTAACCCTGATCCTGACTCCACTCTTCGTCTGTTTCACCAGTATGTGTCTACATCCAGCTCCGCACTTACCTCCAGCTCCGCTCCTCGTCTGGTCTCCCAGCTCCGCACTTACCTCCAGCTCCGCTCCTCGTCTGGTCTCCCAGCTCCGCACTTACCTCCAGCTCCGCTCCTCGTCTGGTCTCGCAGCTCTGCACAGCTCCACTCTGGTTCCTGTAAAATAAAACTCTAAACTTGCACCTCTTGTTCAGTCTGCTTTGTGGGTCTTCTGCCAGCCTTTGACAGTATTATATTGACCAAAAACTGCAGCCTTTGTGATTTACGAATTGTGTATTTCTTTAAATATTTTTTTATATTAAGTTCAAACAAGCAGAAAGATTTCCTTTTGTTACTAGTTAAAATTGCTTAGAAATCTAAATGTTACATTAAACAAGGATTACCGCAAGGCCAAAGTAGGATTAAATTAGGGAAATCATGGAGTTTAAAGATTTAATGTCAAAACACATTTTCATTCAAAACTGTAAAATGAAAACTCTGTCACATTGAAGGTGTTGGCGACTAGTTTAGATTTATTAACTTATAAGGCCTAAATCATTTGACAAGATATTTCTTCTTGTTTTTGGCAAAATCTACCAGTGGAATGGGAATATTTAGCTTGAAATAAATACAAATATATTTAAAACGAGTCATCTTGAAACAAGTCAAATAAACTGGCAAAAACTTAAATTAATCTAGATATTGCTTTGTAAACCAGGACTAAACCAAATCAAAACTTGACATGCAACTCTCTTTTATTACCAGTACCACAATTTGAGAACCATTGGAGTAACCTAAACAATATTACTGGCCATTGAGATACCTTTTCTTCAGTGTTGTGTGATGTGGCGCTTCCTTCACCCTGCTCATGTCCACTATATTCTATTGTGTATGTTCAGAACAGAAACCTGTTGTCCACATACGTGCTGGCCTCAGGACTGCAGTACGGTCTGGGAGAGCAGCTCTTTCACTACTTCTTCAAGGTACGCTCTGCCCTCTACTGTCCACATGAGGGCATTACACTGCTCTTTGAGCTTCATAATGTTGATTTATGTTTATAGATTTGAATCAGAAGTGGGTGGAAAATTTGTTGAAGTGAAAGTTATGTTCAAAATAAAAAACACACACATATATTTAAGTGTAAAAAAGCTAACTAAGCACATCCTGGTTTAGACCTGGTTTAGTCCTGGTTATATCTGGTTTAGAACAGGTTTAGACCTTGTTTAGTCCTGGTTTAGTCCTGGTTTAGACCTGATTTAGACATGGTTTAGACCTGATTTAGTCCCGGTTTAGACCTGATTTAGACCTGGTTTAGACCTGGTTTAGACCTGGTTTAGTCCTGGTTTCATGGTTTTATCAAATTTCATAACCTTTTAGGGAGAGTAGCTGCCAAGAATGGTACTCAAGTAAGACTATAGATAAATATGACCAATAAATGAATAAATATAAAAAAAATTGAATTGTTTTTTTCCCCACCACTTTTATTGTTATTTGTGAATTGAAAATAAAAGCTGTATTTAGAATATAAAATGTATTTAATTTCCAATGTGTTATAGTCAGAATATTGTGTCATAACTAGTCTTTTGATAACACTGATATTTTCTCAGATGTCATGGCTGGGACGATCCTCTCACATACCAGTCTTTGGACATGGCACCAACCTTGTTCCCACCATTCACATCCTTGATCTTGCCAGGTTATTGTCAATCACATAACTATGATCATGTTTTTGAATGAATTAATAATAATATTTATCTATGTTACCTTCTTAACTTGCAGTGTGGTTTTGAAGGTGGTGGAACAGAAACCAGAGACACAGTACCTACTCGCAGTGGACGCTTCCAACAACTCCATGGAGGGGATTGTCACGGTCTGTGCAGCTTTATAGAAACACAGTAGAGAGAGATATAATCACTTTAGTAAAGTTACCTCCATTGTCATTTACTTCCACTGTCATGTACTTCCTCAGACATGTACCTCCTCAGACATGTACCTCCACAGAGACATGCACTATTGTTATGTAGACGAATGTCATGTTTCCAAACAGTTACTGCAATTTGTACCTATTTTAAAATATTGGGCCTGTATATAATTGTTTTTATATTTTTATGTAAATGCTTTAAAGCACTGTTTCTCAAACTGTGGTCTGCAAGAACAAATCAAAATGAATGAACTGTTTCTTAAAATAGTCCATGACTCACTAAGCAAGTTTATGAGCACAATTAAGTTGTCTCCTAAATTAGAGACAGAAGCTTTTGGTTCAACACACAAACCCACAATATTCTGTCAGTCTTTATATGGTGAGGTTAGGTTTTCCACAAGATCATGTTTTGTGATTATTATTTTACTTTAGTTCCTGCTCTGGCCTCATCAAAATCAGAGTTTGTGAGATTGAGCCCTGACCAATAGTCATAACAAATTTTACTTAAGATAAATTACTTTATATTGTGAAGGGGCAAGAGTAACCCCCTTTGTCACATTAACGCCCAGCGCGCAGCCTGCCAGACCCAGATGGGTCTTATGACCTGCTGAAGGAGTGAAGGGAGGCCCCGATCCAGGCCCCTGTGGTGTCCCTGCTGGTGAGGGAGGTGGACAGCTAAGGCCCTGTTCTTAACCACGTCAGCTCAGCCAGGTGTTCCAGAGGTCATCCGCCTGAAGGAGAGGCAGCCCAGCCAGAGGTCCTACTGGGTGCCCCAGTCTGGTGGTCATTGTGGTGAAGAAGGATGGCCTAGACATTTTTGAAAACTTTTTGATGCCTTCCCTAGATCGATGACCTGCTAGAGAAGATTGGCCAGGCAAGGTTCACCCCCATCCTCGACCTCTGTAAGGGCTATTGGCTGGTGCCCCTGGAAGAGTACATCAATTTCCAGATGCCTGCTGGCCTCTTCCAGTTCACGGTGATGCCCTTTGGTCTCCATGGAGCTCCCACCACTTTCCAGAGGCTGATGGATCATGTTCTGAGAGGGTGTGAGGACTGCGGCGCTGCCTACCTGGATGATGCAGTGATCTACAGCAGCACCTGGGAAAATCACGTGAGCCATCTGGAGCGAGTCCTAGGCCAGATCTAGCAGGCAGGAATGACACGGAATCTTGCCAAGTACCTGGGCTATCATTTGGGATGCGGAGAGGTCCGAACCCAGGTGGACAAGGTGGAGGCCGTCCACAGCTGCCCGCAGCCTCAGACCAAGAAGGAGGTGAGGTCCTTCCTGGGACTGGTGGGCTGGTACAGGAGATTTGGTCCGCAGTTTGCCACCATCACTGCTCCACTCACAGCTCTGACGGCAAAGGACCAAAGAAATCCTGTTGTGTGAAATGAGGCCTGCAAGACCACATTTAGGATGCTGCAGACCTGCCTGTGTTTGTCACCAGTGCTGAGGAGTCCAAACTTCAGGCGACGCATCCTCGTCCAGATTGACGCCTCTGCTGTGTAACTGGGGGCAGTCCTAGCCCAAAGTGATCCAGGTGAGGAACAACCTGTACTGTACCTGAGACCTAAGCTTTTGCCCCACAAAACCAAGTACTCTACAGTGAAGAAGGAGGGCCTTGCCCTGGAGCACTTGAGGTACTACCTGCTGGGGAGGGAGTTTGACCTCAAGACTGACTACTGCGTGCTCACCTGGATTAATTCAATGAATGACCAGATTAGCCACCTCACTCGCTGGTAGCTCTTTCTCCAGCCGTAGCAGTTCCAGATTCGGCACCATGCTGGCAAGACAAAAATTGTGGCGGACTACCTTTCCAGGTTGCTGACCATTAGCAACCTCAGGGAGGAAGGGGATAATGTGAAGGAGCGAGAGTAACCCCCTTCGTCACTTTGACACGTTGTGCCCCACTCTCTCTGGCCAAGGGAGCGCTGGCGCCGGGAGCACACGGCTCGCTTCAAGAGATTTTTTCCCCATTTGCCCCATAGACTGTCCCTTTTTTCCCCGCCTATCCAAACTCCCTGTTCCCTGGGTGTAGTACATTTGAGGGTGCACACTCAGTGCTTACACGTTATCCCACACAGATCCAAGACTCACATAGGTGGGCTCTGTTACTGTTCCATCCTCCTAGTCAAAGGCCAAACCAAGGCACATCCTGGTTCACACTAAGTAGCGCTTGGTGGCGCGCATTTGGAGGTCATTTTGTATTATTATGGACTAATTGATGATATAAGGTGCCACAAGAAGGGCTATTGTGTTTATTGTTTTTATTGCTGTGTTTATGGTTGATTTATAGTTTCTGATTACAAACGAACTGTACAGAAATGTCAATTTTTTTCTGTGTTAATTGGTATACCTGAGGGAGGGTTAGAGGGTATTTATAGGGTGGGTTTTGCTTCTGTGGGGAGTTGGCCTAGTGACATTGAGGGTGACTGGCTGCCTGCTTGAACCCTGTAAGATGGAGATACTGATGTGTTTGTCTTGCCCGTTTGTAAATACCTCTCTTTGGATTTACCATCACTCCATTTTTTGCACTGTAAATACTTTGCACTCTGATGTGGGAACTTGGTAGGTGTTTTTTTTTTTCCGACTGAGCCATCATTTGTGCATGTCTTGTGAAACCTTGTACCCCGACATTTATCATCGAACGGGGTCAGATAATCAGGTTTATTCATTCATTTTCTATGTTTAATTTAAAAAAAAAAGAACTACACCTTTATTTTTAGTTCCACTATGTGGGTACATGGTGGTAGAGGGTGCAGCCAAAGTTTTTGCATTTTCGTCACACTTAAATTGCTTATATCAGCAAAAACAAATAATTACTAGTCATAGATAGCCAGAGTGGAGGCAAAATGCAGATTATTATTTTACTTATCAAGAAAAATAAATATCCAATATCACAAGGACTCTTTGTTAAACCATGAATAAACTATGATAATGATTAATCACATTTTTTTTATCTGAGAAAATGAGAAGGATAGCTGTGATAAGTTCTATTAGGCAAAATTTGTTATTTTCAATACTAGTGGAGATTACCTCAAAATTGAAGACTAAACCAAGCTTTAAACAAGGGAAAAGTAGGACCAAATTATGGAAATCAGGACTTAAAGCTTGACTTTGTGTAGAAAAAAAAAAAAAAACACTTAAAAATGCCTAAGTTTGAATGAATGCACACACTGCCTCCCACGCCTTCACAGACTGAAGTGTGACAATAACAAGCAGCGTTCTGGAGTTAGCTATAAAATAGCTGTGAATATGCTGTGAATTTTGAAATAAAACATCAACTCCCTCACATTGTTTTTGATAGATTCTAAATCTGAATAGATAATGGACGTTTGATTGGTTAAACATTTCCTTCCCTCGCTCTGAAACATAAAAACCCTCACAGAGGGTTTCAAAGTCAATTGTTTTTCTCAGACAACATCTGTTAAACTCTACTATTGACTGAGTTATTATGTTTTCTTAAATATAATGTCAATAAAATCAGGTACTGCAGCTTTGAACTTGACTTTCAACACAATTAAGAAAAATGATTTTAACTGTGTGTCTCCATGTCAGATTATAGATCGTTTTGCGTCTGCTGATATTGCATGCAGCCCTAGTTTGGAGTATATTAATTTCTTTATGTTAGGTTCATAACATGTTTATTCACTTGTTGCTTGTTGATAGTCTGTTTATTGATTCCTTTAGTCACGATTATCATAATAATAATTGCGTTGCACGATAATATCACATATGTTTTTAAAAAGTCCTTAAAATGCTAGTTTAGAATCTCAACATTATATTTTATTGTAGGCTAAAACTAATACTAAAAATATTATAATTTGTCACAGAAAAGTGTAAAGGGCATTGAGGTGCAAATAAATTACGATTATTTCGAGGAACGATTATCACGATAATAAAAAATAGCCATGAGAGGTGTTTTTATTTCTATATTATTATTTAGATTATTGACTTAAATCTATTCTATCAGGCGATCTCCAGTGTACTTGGACCAGGGTCTATCCAGAACATGCCAGTGGAGGAAGCCTTCCTCATACGAGACATGAGTGTAAGCTACCTTTTAAAATGTTTGTCATATGTAATGTTTAAAATTTCAGAATGTAGGCAATTGGAGGCAAAAGCGAGGTAACTTTGGAAACACAAACATGGTTATCAACAATTCTGTAAGGAAAAACTAACAATCACTAACAAATTGGCTTAAGCTAATTTCTCCAATAAAAATGCATTGTGGTCTTGCCTCCAGGTGCCTCTATTCTGGAATAGAGGCACTATTTTAGCTGACTTTTAGATTCTTTATGAAATGATTATGAGATGTTGATGTAGGTGATGGAGGTGGACTCCCTGACAGTGGACCTGCAAATGGAGGCGGTGCTTCTGGAGGAGCTGGGCATGTCATGGCACTGTGAGAGTGGTCTGGTGGACAACATGGAGCTGGTGATAGAGGAGTTCACACAGAGCAGGGGACTGCAGGTAGAACGTCCTGATGTGGGACTACTGTCTTCATATGTGTCATCTCTGTCCCGTCTGCTTTCAGCCTGTGCGGGTGTGTGTGCTGGGACCTCCTGCAGTGGGGAAGAGCACTGTGGCCAAGACTCTATGTGAACATTACAGAATCCACCACATCTGTGTGTGGGACACCATCTCTGAGACCATCTCAGAGCTGGTGAGTCTGATGTTTCATCATGACACCACCAGTCACACACACTGCTGTTTTTGACCATAAATAAAATCATGTTTCCCATATATTTAAATGTGTGCTCAGAGAGAAGTAATCCACAGTGACTCGGTCAGGAAGCCTGAGGCTCTGGAGCAGCTGAGGAACATGAAGAAGAGTATGGAGCAGAACGGAGGTGAGACACATTGTCCTCCTCAGATGTACTGTGAGATTACTGAGAATACCTCTGAGGTAGGTCTGAAGCTATGGTTAATGTTGGCAAGATTTTAGAAACCAGTGACTGTCAATGAGTTTTTGAAAAAAAGTGCATGCACTCAACGATCAAGCAGCCTCAAACTTAAAAAACAACTTCTGAGTGACTTTAACCTACTCCGGCCATTCACAGCTCAGTCCGAGGCAACACCCCCAAAATACTAGAGCATGGGATCTAACCATGGAACTAATATATTATCAGGATAAGACACCTCTGCCATGGTGCCAGTTTCCTATTTACTGCAATGTAAAAAGAAAGGCTTAATGCTTGGCTCTCAGGCCACATACAACTTCCAAAATGGTCAGATTTAGTAGTGTTTATTCTTTATTTTCACATCATGTGATTTTTTTTCTGTAAAAAAACTAAAAATTGGCCCAAAAAAACAGACTTTTATTATTGGTCACGTGGCTCAAGTGCTCTAGTGGGCTCGTCATGAAAGGCCCAAAATCTGGAAAAGGCGGCCTCCATAATGCCGAAGTAAAATATATTGAAATCAACTGTGGCCATCTTGCTACTCACTATAATAATAATAATAATAATAATAATAATAATAATAATAATAATAATAATAATGCATAGTTATAGATATTGCTTTTCAGGACACCCAAAAATGCTTTACATGTCAGTTTGCCTACGACCTCTCCAACCACCACCAAACGTCAATCACAAAACCACATTCATATATAGGCAATGTGGGCAAAGGCAAAAGTGTCTTGCCCAGAGACACAATGACTTCGATGGGGACTCGAATTGGCGACCCACTAGTTACTCTCAGTGCCTACCCACTGCTCCACTGCCAACCTATTGTTTAATAAAACATCTATGGAGCTAACAGTCACTAGCATCTCTTAGTACAGTGACAGAACATCAGATAATAAGCCTAACCAGCATTTAAAAATTAATCATTATCATGCAAAAAAAGAAAGGCTGAGCCTAACCCAGAGGAGAGCCATGTCTTTGTTTTGGTCAGCTAGCTCCATAGATAGGACCTTGATGTGCTGCACCCCTGTCCTCTCTGTCCCAGGCCTGGTGGAGGAGCATCTGGTGCTGAAGCTGTTAAGGGAGAAGCTCATGTCAAAGCCATGCAGAAACCATGGATTTGTGCTCGATGGCTTCCCCAAAACATTTAAACAAGCCAAAGCGCTCTTTGACAGTAAGTCCCAAACTTTGACAGTAAGACACACATGGCCAACTATGATGATTAGTTTTATTCATTTGAACATTTTAACCCACTGTAACATTAATGTAACTTTATGGATAAAGAACAAAAGCAGCAGCAGTGGCCTCATATATTTATATTGATGGTTCTTTTTCATTTTATTTCCAGCTGTAGTTTTCGTAGTTTCTATTTTTCCATTAAGCACTCAACATTTTCAGTCTTTCAAAACACTAGTTGCTGTTGGAGGCAGTAGATGTAAATCTACAAATCCTAAATTTTGGCAATTTTTTTCTGTTTTTAATTTCCATTCAACACCTTACATTGTCTTGGCCACTGTCAAGTATTAGGTATTATAGGCCTATCACTCAACTGACACATTACTTTTTTGTTTGATGAGGGTCCACATGTTTAAGAGTGTCCATTCTGCTCTGTGTTTAGGTGAGAGCTTCGCTCCAGAGGATGGACCATCATCAGTCAAGATCACTCCAGGTCAGATGACTGTGTTTAATATCTCCTCAACATAGAGAATTAGAATAAACACATATTCACATTGTCATCTTTGATGTCACACTTGGACATGCTGCAATGTATTTAGATTGTGTGTTATTTTTATTTTATTTTATTGGTTTATTTGACAGGGACAGTGTACATTAAATAACATTGCTGCAAATGCACCAGAATTAGCCAAAAATATATTTTTCATCCATTGTCCCTGGACAGATGTTAAAGGTCTCCCTAAAACAACAGTAAAAAATATTATACAGTGAATGATACAAATATAGAAGAGCAGTAAAAATACTACTGTACAGATAAAATAAGCAAAATACAGACATCAACAATATTTAAACATTTATACAAGGACAAAAGACACACAAGTGTAACATGGTTAGGGGGAGGTATTATTACTAATGCTGACATGTTTCATGTGTTATGAACCAGTTTTTTAGATGTTTTTTGAATAGATTGTATGTGTCAGTTCTCTGATGTTTGGAGGCACACAGTTCCACTCCTGTGCTGCTGTTACTGAGAAGGCACTCTGACTAAAGACACTTCTCCTCAGTGGAACTATACAGTCTCCTCGTGTTGACCCTCGTGTGACTCTCTGTGAGCTGGTTCTTATATTTACAAACTGACTGAGTGGAGGGGAGGACAGACCATTAATGATTTTATATAGTAGACAGAGGTTTGAGTATTTGATGACATTCTCCCAGCTTAACAGTTTATGTTTTTGTAGAATGGTACAATGATGATATCTTAAGGGTTTCTTATCCAGTATTTTGATTGACTGTTTGTATAGTGACTCTATGGGTTTTAGTGTTGTTTTGTTTGCCTGTGACCAGGATGTAAG
>JAVQKC010026467.1:0-19591 GCA_036025475.1 Philypnodon macrostomus | reverse complement strand
CGATGTCATTCATGGCTTACTCGCGTTGTCATTCATGACTTACTCGCGATGTCATTCATGTCTTACTCGCGATGTCATTCATGTCTTACTCACGATGTCATTCATGGCTTACTCACAATGTCATTCATGGCTTACTCACGATGTCATTCATGGCTTACTCACGATGTCATTCATGGCTTACTCGCGATGTCATTCATGTCTTACTCACGATGTCATTCATGTCTTACTCACGATGTCATTCATGGCTTACTCACGATGTCATTCATGTCTTACTCACGATGTCATTCATGTCTTACTCACAATGTCATTCATGTCTTACTCACGATGTCATTCATGGCTTACTCGCAATGTCATTCATGTCTTACTCACGATGTCATTCATGTCTTACCCACGATGTCATTCATGTCTTACTCACGATGTCATTCATGTCTTACTCACGATGTCATTCATGGCTTACTCACGATGTCATTCATGGCTTACTCACAATGTCAAAGTCAAACTTTATTGTTATCATTGTAACCATGACCGAGGTGACCGTTATGTTGCTTTACAAAACTGCAGTAAAATTGTGAAGTGCTCCATTTTCAAAGAACTGAGCTTTTAGTTTTTTTTTTATTACCTATCATACAAAATATTTCAGTCCAAAAAATGTGATAAAGAACATTCCTCAATTACTCCTTCTGTAAAACATCTGTTGAAATTGTTAACAAACCAGTTAGAAATGTCATTAACCCACCCAGGTGACATGTTGAGATCTGCTTTTCAGAGATTGCTGAGTGTGAAAATCAGTACATGATTTATATTGTGCTATAGTTAAAGAGCTACAGCAAATATTTTTTTCAGTTGGCCACAGCTTCTCTGACCTCTATATAAAGCCCACACAATCCAATACAACACAGCTTTTACTGCTCATTACTGACTCAATGTTGTTGTTACAATGTGAGAGCATGTAGTGTACAGAGAGTAACAAGTGTGCCTAAAAGCCAAAGTACTACAGAAAGCGGGCAATTAATCATCCATCCAATTAGGACTATTTCTCTGCCAGTCCTTGTGGCACCGTTGTTCTTTTAGCTCCGAAACGAACTGAACCAACACGTCACACCAAGTTGCTAAAAAATCAACTCCCTTTCTGCTATAAGACAGTAGTTTAGGGTGCTTGTTAAACATACAGCTCTAGGGGTAGTCTAATTAAACATTTAATAAATGCACAACTCATTTATCTATTTCACTTTACTTCCCTTTTTCGTCTTTTTTGTACAACATAATTGGTGGTGTAGAGCCATTTATGTCTGGCAAACCAGACGTGAGTTCTCTGTATACTCTATACAGTCTGGTGACTCTCCTTTTCACAGAGACTTCCCCCCGGTACAAAAATCTCCAGACAGTCTGATTGGTTGATCTGCAGTGATGCTTGCTTCGTGCTTGCTTCCCCAAAACATTCAAGATGGCGCACGGCAGTAGAAAAAGTTTTTCATTAGGCCGTAGGATTTGACAGCAAAACGACACAGGTCAGTTTTCTCTTCTTTTCTGAGCCATGTTGATTTAACTCTACCATTCATCTCCATTTGTTTATTTCTGCTCAATGTAGGCCATTTTACCGCTTTACAGGTGTCTGCCACTTTTCTGATTAGATTACTCTGTGCTGTTCACCCCGTACCAGGAATCAATTGATGTGAGTGAGTCACCAGACTCTGAGTGAGTCTGGCTTACCAGGCTACCATTTATGACCCAGCAGGGCATCAGATTTCACTATATTCAACTATAAACTAGGCCTGTGCTGTCAGCCCCAACAGCAAGATGTATATCGGCGAAACTGTTTGAAATTGTGAGATTTCTAAGGGTTTTTATATTGTTAATGAGCCCTGCCCCCAAACCATGACAAACGTGAGAAGGGTCTATTTGACTTTGTTGATTTGTCTGGATGTTTGTGAAGAATATTTTTGTCAAATTTTGTAAAATTCCCTAAAACTACATTCTTCTTTCAGTCTATAGGGGGCACAATAGAGGTAACTGCCATCATATTAGTCAGATGTGTTCAGGGCCGGGGGGTAATTAGGTATTTCAGATTTGAGCCTAAGTATGTCCAAAGTATGTCCAAGTTAGAGGCTGTCAAATATACCTGACCTCACAAATTCAATCCAAAATGGCTAACGTCCTGTTTGTTGTAGGGTGGAGTCATAATAATATTTTATGTTGGGTACACTGTGGAGAATCACTGTACCAAGTTTCATTGCTCCAGGGTGTGTCCAGGGTCCCATAGGGGTCAAAAACATGGGGGCGCTATAGAGCTTTATTTGACCTCTGTAATGTGCCTATGTACATTAAATATAGACAAGTCCGGATCAATGTGCCAAAATTCACGTGATTTCGTTTATGTTCAGCAGGATTATTGGCTCAATAAAAGTGCATCTAAACATTAATTTGTGAATTACTTAATTGTCATTAATCGAAGATGAACCAAACTCAATCCAGTTCTGCATCTTCATGATATGTACCTGTGTGCAACAGTAGAAAAAGATCCAGTAAAGACTTTTTGAGTTATTGTCTTTGTCATTCATCGTAGAAGTACCCAAATCGATACAGTTCGGCGTCTTTATGGTTGAAGGGTCCCGGGTTCAATTCACGGACCAGATCGGGGTCCTTCTGTGTGGAGATGTTCTTCCTGTGTCTGCGTCGGTTTCCTCCGGGCACGTCGGTTCCCCTACCACTAAAAACATGTACATTAGGCTCCCCCGTTGGCGCCTGAAAAAGAGATTCTGAATCTCTGTGGGACTTTCCTGGTTAAATAAAGATCAAACTAAAACATAAATGCAGAATGAACAGTTGGGCTACAATTACAATCCACCAAAATACTAACTCTGTACAGCTTAGTGAAAACCTATTGGATTTGGGAGATGTAAATACCGATAGTCTATTCATGTTTATTAAGTGGGCCTGAATGAACTGCCCTGATAAATGAGAGGTGTGTGAACAGTGACTTGTTCATGGCTCAGGTTTAAAGGGCCATTAGTCGTGTGCCCCGCTGTGGATTGCCCAAGCGCAACGATCAGATAACACATTAGTTCCCTCTTTCTCTTAAGAATTTAACACTTAATTAAGGCTAATGACCCTGATTTAAATTGAACCAAATAAAAGTTGGTTTCACATAGGTATGTTTTGCATTTTCTTTCTTTGTATAATTTATTGTATGTGTATAATGTATTTGCAGTAATGCTCAAGTTTTGTTGTTGACCATAAAACATAAGACTTTTGTTATGTCTGTGTTATGGTTATGGTTAAAAGATTGTCCAGACCAGGGGTGGACAAACTGTTTGACGCCAAAGGCCACGCGGGGTTTAAAATGTGCCAAGAGAACTGGCTGATATTGTATTCTTTGTAAACTGCAACCATTTCTTGACAAATGAGACATACAGCCTTCGATCGGACTTCAGTGAAAACATGAGCTGGTTACTGCAGGTTATAACAACGTGATGCTAGTTTACAATTGAAAAAAATCTGAGAAAATGCTTGGCGGGCCGGATTAAAAAGCCCAAATGTCTGCATGTGGCTCCCGGGCCGCAGTTTGCCCACCCCTGGTCCAGACTGTAATGTGTATGTTTGTATCAGGGCTGACTCTAATTAGACACATTAATGAAGTGTATCTTAATGCCTCTTGCCCACAGTTGCTGGCCGAACAGAAATACACACAGAGTAAAGGTCTAGAGGACATGAGAGCTTTGTCAGTGTAAATGCCAAGGTCTGTGTCGTAATGTCGCTCTGAATATGAGGCAGTTGGTCCGCGACATCTGTACACAGAAAATAAATCAAAGCCTAACGAGCCCTAAAGAAGAGACTAGTCCCTGATTAGAGGTTGATTATAAGGACAATGAGCCAATGCAAATGTGTGTTTACCATGATCTTTTAGATGTTAGCCTGGAATATTTAGTTAGCCGCACTTAATCCATTAAACAAATTGTGTCAAATGGTGTCAACCCTGACTAACTGACCATTGTCCAGTTTATACGCTGCCTAGCTGCAAGTGCAAGATAAATTATAATTTTTTTTAATCCTCAAAAGGTCAAGGCAACTTTCTTTTTCTTTTTTTTTAGTCATGTGTGTAATTAAAAACAGGACCGCTCTCACACTCTTAGTTGTGGATGTTTTTGTGCCTTCAGGGGAAAAGTGCACGCTTTGGGTGAAAATGTGTTTCCAGTCCAGCAGCCTTTAACCCAACAGACGAGGAGAGAGTCACCCACATAACAAAACAAGTCATTTAGTGTTCACGTTACCTTCTGTCAGATATAGTAATTGAGTGACTACATGTTTGCCAGGCAGCTTATGTGAAGCTAACCGTTCAGAATAATATGGCTTTGCGCTCATGCAAAGTTGAATTACTGTATACATTTCTCATTCATTCATATGGTGTACAATCCCACAGAAAACTACTGAGAATGGGTAAGTGAATAAATTCAGCTTTAGGTCAAGTGGGTAACCGCCAGGCTTATGTGTGAGCAACAAAACCAGTGAAGGGTTTTGTTTGAACAATAGGGGATTTTAAACTTGGACACTACAGTCTTAGTTTGATCCGAACAGATTACCATGATAGAGCTTCTGGGCTTTTGCTTGGCACAGTTATTTGGCAAGCATTACTAGGTTACTGGGGTGGACAGTGAGACAGATTTTTAGAAACGTGTTTGGATTGAGACTTGTGTTTACACTGATTGCAATAGGTATACGACATGAATACCACGATCATAATTTAGCAATTAGTCTTCATATTTTCACTGATTATAATAGCTCCTTCTAACAAACCAAGTTAATGATGTGGTATTCACAAGGGGAGAAATGGAGACCTGTGTGTGGGATCAAAATGAACCAATTATCAGAAATTGGATATCAAATTTATGACTGATTTATGATTTTACATTACTTGTAAGGACTGGTTGTTCTATATAAATATATAAAGAACCACTTTATTAGGCACACTTGTTCATAGCTCAAAACGATAGATAATGAATATATTAAATGAAAATAATTATATAGGCAAAACAACAATATTATGGAATCACGTTGGTCCGCGTCCTCTCAAAACTCAAAAACAAATTGCCGGATTAGTTTCAACTTTTGCACACAGGTACACATCATAAAGATGCCAAACTGGATTGAGTTTGGTACTTCTACGATTAATATTAAATAAGTAATTCATTAATTACTGCCCCAAAACTGTGAACACAATAACAGTCTTTGCCGGATCTTTTCTGGACAGAGAAGACTCATGAAGACGCTGAACTGGATTGAGATTGGTACATCTACGATTAATGACATTAATTAATTCATGGATGCCCTGAATCACTTTAATTGAGCCATTAATCCTGCTGAACATAAACAAAATCACATGCATTTATGCACAGTGATCCGGGCAATTGTAAAGTTAATGTACATACTAAACTAAACAGAAGTGTTAGGGTTCTTTGCAGAAGAGTTTTAAAATTGGCCCCCAAAAAGAAAAAAATCTAAAATCAAAAAATTGCTTCGTTGACTCAAGATGATAGAAAGGCATCTTATTACAACCAAGGACCTTTTCTGAATGCACAAAACATCAAACTCTTACACTCCACACACTTTACAAGAGTCTATTGAATAAATTGAGCAGTGAGTTTCTTTACATTGAAAAATATTGAATGCACTTAAAATGGAGAGACTGAAAATACATTAGTCTCAAAGGGGGCAGCATCTGAAACCAAACATATATGTCAGAGATTGTTTGACAGATCGCTATTCATCTGAGACAAACTCACTGGGGTCCAGTCTTGCAAAAGCCTTACCACGGCAGCATCCAAATCAGACATTGTTGCGATAATGTGACCTGAAGAGGGTATTAGCATGGTCCGGCTATAACCGAGCTCTCAGCAGTGGCACAGGAGTTTGTGCGTTCAGCCATATAGAGGAAATCAATGCCCCCAAGTTTTATCATAGAAAAACTGCAGACAGAATACAAAAATGTAAAAAGGTTATTGTGGCTGAACTGCCCTCGCCTCCTCCTCACTTCCACTTTTATAACTTCTGTTTTTCAGCCATTAGATTATTTTCTCCCTCCTATGTCTTCCCACTCCTCAAAATAAATGAGAGAAAACAAGCACATTTAGCCGTTATTGTTTCTCCTACTCTACCATTCTGGCGATTCATCGGACGGCGTTCCACACAAACAGAAGCAATCCGTCACACTTGACCACATACGTTCTCACATCCCCGGCCCATACACACACACACACACACACACACACACACATAGATGGAGCCATAAACACATTGATAAAACCATTTCTGTAATAAGCCGTGTTTGTCAAAGTGTCATCACTCGGGCCGGCAGCCATTATCAGGGCGCTACATTTATAGTGGCTCTTTAAATAAACGGCGCAGGCTTCATGGCCCACAGTGATACCCATCTGAACACCAACAGATCCTTCCTCCTCTATAGCTCCCAATATTTTACGCTATGCTTAATGGGAATTCGCTCTCTGTTATAAAGGAGGCTTTCACCGCTTTTTAGAGCAGAAGCCATAAGACCTAGTACACAGCTCTCGGGTGAAGGTAAAGGTGAATGTAAAGTCAGTTTAATGTATTTAACCTAAAGCTGTGTAGTAAGGTAAGGGTGGTACATTCTATTGTAGTAGCATTTGATCTGTGAGAGTCAAAAATATTTTTTGCCCGCATGGGGATTTTCTAGCTGTAGTACCTCCGAGCAGCCACTATGCAGATTGGAATCAAGGCAGAGGGGGCTGCATCTCATCTTGCTCCATAATACATCCATAGGGGTAACCTGTCAGAAGAACCAAAAGTGAGAAAATATGGATAAAAGTGAGCATTGTCTTCTTGGCGTGGATGCACCGAGTCACCGGGCGTAAGGCCTTTAGAAACCGGTGACTGGAAGCGTTTGGTGGTGGATTCAAACCACGCTCAGGCCGCGGCTCTGATCCAGACGTCAGAGGTGAGCAAGATGAAAGGGAAGGAAGAACCCTCCCAAAATAGACTCAGATGGTTAACCAGCGGATGTGCCTACCACCACAGCTCACAATCACCCTGTTTACAATCTCATTTCTAAAGGTTAACAGATTGCATTCATCTAACTTTCCTCAAAAGCTTAAACATTATCAAATGCTATTCAAACCTTTCCAGAAATAGCTTCTAAAAGAATCCTTGTTATTAAGAAAATGAATGATCTGTTGGTGTATGAAAGTGCTGTAGTTTAAAATGTCAGACTTGTAACCTGGCAACACAACGACGTGATAATGAAACATGATCGTATGTAACATCTCACTATCTCCACGTGCCTGCACACACAAAAATACACAGTAAAATACAAAAGTTTAGTAATTGAGTGGAGTCTGCTTGTGCACCATGTATTGTAACTATAAAATGCCTCTAGTGAATTATTGTAAGAGAGCATCGTTGTCGTTCTGTGTGTGTCTCTAGGTCAACCCTGTGACTAACTGTCGATTTCCAGGGTGTACCTCGCCTACGGTCCATAGTTGCTGAGATATGGTCCCAAAACATATAGAAGAAAATGAATGAATGTCCCTGGAAAGGCGCTAGATACATAATAACAATGTAACAGATCTGAAAATAAAGGAATCAGCTTAGAGTATTTATTTAGTTTTGTTTGAGAATTGGATTTACATTTATTTATGTTAAATTGTAATGCACACCCGAAGAATATTTGATTGTTAATGGTCAAGACGTTCTGCTCTATTGTCTGTTTTACAAGTCTAATAAACTGTGGTTGGAATCCAAAGATTGCATTGGCCATAAAGAGCTGTTAACTGTTAACATGATTTACTGTCATTCATTCTTTGCCTCCTTTAATGTATGGATACTTAAACAGTAAATGTTTCTGCCGCTCACATGGCGTGCTGCTGTTTTATTACAAGTACTCCAAGGGCATTATGGGATGCTTTTAGTCAAAATGAGATCTTTTCTGGAGCTCACCCTGAGGTCAAAGCTGAGACA
This sequence comes from Philypnodon macrostomus, assembly GCA_036025475.1. Lineage (NCBI taxonomy): Eukaryota > Metazoa > Chordata > Actinopteri > Gobiiformes > Eleotridae > Philypnodon > Philypnodon macrostomus. The sequence goes on along the minus strand of JAVQKC010026467.1, from coordinate 11,605 downwards.
ATCTTCAGAATATTAATAATGATACACCACACAGAAAGGCCACAGGGCTGGGCAAGAGGTCAGGAGACCAAATGAAGGAAGGCATCAATATCTGCAAAGCATCACAAATAGTATATATTTTTTCAAGACTGTGGATCCAGACAGGAATGAAAGTTAGGAAACACTATAATAACATCACAATATTTAGCATTAGTTAAGCATTAGTTAAGCATTAGTTAAACATAAGTAACCAGTTCATTTATCAAAGCATGACTGTAACATTATTAAACACCATTGAGTTATAAATATCTGTTTATATAATATAAACAGCTCATTCATTACATTATTGTTAATTACATTGTTTTTAATGCTTTATTACAGCTAAATAATGTTCTTATAAAGTGTTATCGAAGATTTTAATTCAATATTGATCTAATCTGCAGTTAAAGTTATAAACTGTGCATTTATATATTTTTTTTCTTTACACGTATGACCATTTACAATTGACATTCTTAAAATGTTTAAAGTGTAAATATGACAGTTCCTTAAAAAGCCAAAGTGATATATCTTGCACGATGAAGCTAAATCACTTGAAGGATCCATTTCACTCTTCACTCTCCAGGCCTATTCACCCTTTACTTTCTATTCTAATTCTCACTTCTCTTTCATCTGACATTCACCTCGATACCCGCGCCTCCATTACCATTCAGTTCACCGAGCTGGTATTTGAACTAATGAGAGGAGTATAAAGTGAAAAGATGAGGCCGTATTCACCCTGTAATGAGTGTATGTGAGACTGTATAGTCCTCTTTCCAACTGCCCAAAACACACTTAACAATCTGAGCAGAATGTAAATGTAGAGCTCGACTGTCATCTGAAACAGTGTGGAGAAAAACCTAGTATCAACAACCATATCGTTTGTGTCTTTTTCTACTGGATTGCTGTTGTTGTTTATTTAGTCAATGTATCAAACTTAATAACTATGATGCCCCAGAAAAAGAACTAATGGATACTACAGGCCAGCCTATTCAACATGTGGCCTGTGGACAAAATTGACCCGCCTGAAAATTCATCTGGCCCGCAGGAGATACTTAAATGAGACTGTTTGTCATATTGAATGATCAAAGTTCCAGAATAGAGGCGACTGGAGCATAAACTTAATAAAAAAGCAGGGTTTGTGGTGAAGAATAGAATATTTCTGAGCCTTCAATGAAAAAAACTATTGTGGTCTTCAACATTTCTGTGAGGGCTTACCTAAAAATCAAGAATTTTGCCACCAGCCGTATACTAATGTGTACATGAAATAAGCCATACAGTGTGAGTTCCATTCACTAATGTTCCCTAACCAGGCTCTGACATCACCTACATGTAGCAGAGTGGTTGTCATTTGTCAAAACCATCTTAATTTGCAATATTTTGTGGCTAATTCTAATTTCGATACATGTCGATACATTTATATATCTAAGTATATAGGAACAAATCTGCCATTAAGTTGCAGTTCATTATTTATGCAGATAACTTTTATAAAATAAACTATTGCCACTGAAAGCTGCATGTTTTTGCATGTTCAGTTTTGCACTTATGGAAGCTTTTGTGTGTTGTAAATGTTTCAATAAAAAGGAAGAGAAAATAAGAATGTGTGGAGCTGATTTCATATCTGTGAAGCACAGTAGGGTTTTTAAAAATGTTGAGCTAATGATGAATGTACCAGGTGTCTGTCCGGCCTCACAAATCTTCTAATTTTCTAATTTGCCAGCCCTGCAAATTAAGTTAAATAGCCCTGGTCTACAATGAGTCATTCATCTCATTTTAGGTCAGTGGTTTTCAAGCTGTGGCATAGGTACCACAAATTTTTCAGATTTCAGATTATATTTCAGATTATTTGCAAATTAGATCATTGTTATAAAAAATTTGAGCCTTTGTCTATTCATGCATCATTTTAGCCCGTAAATGCAGACGTTCATTATAATGCTGGGAAGATGCAATGTATTAAGTGCTGATATAATTTGAAACTAATCTAGTCTTATTTTCACCTGGTTTAATAAAACCTTGCAGGTTATTGCCACAAAACCCACAGGGGAACATAGAAAGAGGAGAAAGTGAGATGAGAAGGCCCTTTGAAGAGTTCCTTTAATGTGCTTTTCTCCTGAGACCCAACACATTTTCTGCCATTTACAGGCAAACAGTGTTGATGATCAAAACAAAAATGTATATATTTGACAGTTTGTTCAAGTCTATTAGCTTAGCACCGTCTATAATGGTGGACTTAATGTCACTCATTCTTTTGAAGTCACAGGCAGTTTGCATTAGGGGTGTGGGTTAAGAAATGCAAAGGATTATGTCTATATATGTATTCAAATAATTACTCTATTAAAGAAGCTACAGTCTATCGAATCATATAGACCCTTTCAAAGTTTGTAAACAGAAAGTTCTAAATTCCGGAATGGAAGCAACTGGAGGCAAGACAATAATACATTTTCAATGGAGAAATTAGAATTAGCCACAAAATATTGCAAATTAAGAAGGTTTTGACAAATGCCAACCACTCTGCTACATGTAGGTGACGTCAGAGCCTGGTTAGGGAACATAAGTGAATGTACATCACACTGTATGTTTATTTAATGTAAACATTAGTATACAGGTATTGGCTGGTGGCAACATTCCTGATTCCTTACAGAAATGTTGAACACAATAGTTGTTTTTATTATATGCTCAAAATTATTTTATCCCTCACCAGAAATAAAAGTTTATGGTTAAGTTAACTCACTTTTGCTCCAGTCACCTCCATTCCATATGACAAACAATTTAAAGGGTCTATAGAGCAGTAGTAAATAATTAGCTGGTATACGTTAATGGTATGCAAATAATAGTTTTTATAGTTAATATTCAACATTAAGTACAGTGTTTATTGAGTTAACATATACATTTTTTGTTAGTAAATAGTAATGGTCAACTTTGAGGATTTATTATTATTATTTTAAATTTTTTATAAATATTATATTTTGTGAAGAAATACATTTGTGTGTGTGTGTGTGTGTGTGTGTGAATTTAGAGGTCAATTTAAATTCTTTACTATTACTGAGATAACTTTTCTGTATCTGGATGGTATTTATCAAGTGAAATCTAAATACATAATTTACCCTCAAACTACAACGTGTTTGGTTCAACTGCATGTGTAGGCAGTAGAACATCATTTTTGGTGCTTACTGGATATTTCTGGTTACATTATATTTTTGAACCCATTTTCGGTAATAGCTTCTTGGGCTGTACCATAGAAAATGTATTTGACTGAAAAAGCTCTGCTCCAATTCCATCAATTGTCCAGCAGCAGTGTTCGTTCAGCTGGGACAATTTAGCCTCAAGGGTGAGAAAGAACGCTCTTGGAGATGGACAGTGCTGTAATTGAAGGTTGACAATTGTAGATTATTACATGCAGCTGTACAAAAATATACTTTATTGAAGAATCTGTAACCAACAAAGCCAAAATAGAACTTTTGGGTGTAAAGTAGAGTGTGTATAGACTTGAGTTACTGGAACAAATGGCTGAGGTTGTCACAGTAACAGTATAATTACAGTCTGGAACACCATGCAACCCTATGTAGAAGAACATTGCATTGTCCTAATGTCAGAAAAAGTCTATTTAACTTCTCTACATGTGCACGATGAACGCTTAAAAATAACTGTAAAAAAAGTGAAAATCAGGTTACATCAATTCATATTTGAGTGTACGTAATCTGACATTTGAGACTTACTAAACACATTAAACAAATAACAACTAGTAGTAAGCACCTTCCAGACGTTACTTGTGCCTTCACTTCAAGTATTCACTTTTTTTTTAAAGGCAAATAACGTGTTGAATTTTACAGTGTGTCTCTGTGTGAAAGCTCTATATACACTAAAAAAGAAGAACATGCTAACACCAATGTAGTTGTGACCTATTACTATCTAATTCTAACTTGACACTTCATATAGGTCTGAGTGTGCACTTGTTGCCATAGAGACAGATTGATGGAGCGGATGGAGAGATTGACAGTAGTCCTTCAGATCTCAGCCAGAGGAAAGTTTCAAAGTTCCCAACAACGTCCACTGCGAAGCCGGGTTTCACAACAGGTGAGATGGGAATCTTCTGTCAGCACGTCCGCTCAAGTTGTACTGGGCATTCTTTTAGGTATATCACAGCTGCTTTCTATTCTTTTTGCTCTACTGTTAGTTAGTTGGTTGGTTAGTTGGTTGGTTAGTTGGTTGAATTGGTTCTTTAACATAGTATAAGGGCTTTGTGACTTTATGCATTATGTATTTACCCCCAAACTAAAAGATCCACAGAGCATCAACTTTGCTCTGGAAATGCATACATATCATACTGAGAGCTTATATAATAATAATACTGTAAATTTCAATACATTGTTAAAAAGAATGCTTTCGATGCAATGCAATGGATTTCACACACAGATCTTCTTGTAAGTCAAAATCAAGGTATTTCCACACATCTTGGGCCAACATCCATCAGGTTTATCACACGACAGGATCTGGTACTTACAGCAGTGGTCTAGTGAACAGAGAGCACCCAAAATGAAGATAAAGGAGCTGCTGTGTTGTTGTGTGTACGTATGCACCGAAAAATTTTGATTCTTAAAAGATTGAGTGAAATGAATATAAATGACCTTTTATGCCAGAGCAGGTGGTTTTCTGTGAAGATGACGTTTAATAAATGCTCATCTTCCTAAGTGTATTTCTGTGTGCTTGCTAGCCGATGAGATCCAAAGGAAGGTTTGAATTGGCGAGAGTATTTTTCTTCCACTCCGTAGTCTCTTCCATCCCCACAGTGATACAGAGACATACTTGCAGACACAAACATGGACACTGATGCAACAAAACAGCAAGAGCTTTTCAGGGAAGCTCTAATAATTACTCAAACTGTGGTGTGGATGCCTGGAGACAGCTATAGAGGACTACAGATGAGAACATTCAACCATGGACAGTGTCATAAAGCTATGTGGAGAGGTTTTGGTTAAATGTGAACAGAAAATAACTCATTTCTAAATAAAATCCTGAACGATACAGATTTTTTCCTTCATTCAATTTCTTCCAAGTCTAATTCACCAACTATGGGCCTCAGGTGGGGTACACCCTGGACAATGGTCAGTTTGTCCCTGGCCTGACATTGCGACATAGACATAGACGCCACAGAAAGCTAACCATTCATTATTCGTTAGTCTGTAAGGGCCATTTAGAGTCTTCTTCTTTAACAAGCATGTCCTTGGATGGAGAGAACCCACACTAACATCAGGAGGACATCTGCAGAGATGTAATCCAGACAAAACCATAAGCACAATGTATGTTTTTTTACTAATATAAACTATTGAAGACATGTAATATATGTTTTTACTAATATAAACTATTGAAGACATGTAATGTATGTTTTTACTAATATAAACTATTGAAGACATGTATGTTTTTACTAATATAAACTATTGAAGACATGTAATGTATGTTTTTGTTAATATAAACCATTGAAGACATGTAATGTATGTTTTTGTTAATATAAACTATTGAAGGGTGTTTTTGGAGTCTATAGTCCACATAATGTATTTAATTTTGAATCCCGGATGTTGTATTCATTCAGTTTCCTTCTAGTGTTAATGTGATCTGTGTAGATTGACTGCGAACTCGCTCCGGCACCACTGGCCGTTTTGCCAAAATACAGCAGCTATGAGAGTGTTCACATTTCTGTTTCTGAATAAAACTAATGATTAAAGACTAGAAATTACATTGTAGCTTTAGGATTGTGAAATACCAAAAACAACCACGATATCATAAAAGGGAGTCATTGAAGTTAAAAACAGAACTATCATGACATAACCACATTTCCTGACGAGCAAAAAGTCCAACTATATAATCCAATTCTATACAGTATAAAAGTCAGATTTAAACCCCGATGAAACATGCTCTAATTGTAAAAGCCTTGTAGCCAGGGCTTACCTCAACTCTGACTTTCTGAAACAGTGTAGAGATTATTCTATATGTCATCATGGCTTTTGTTACTCTGCTGCCCTCTGCCTAATATCCACATTGATTTCTCTCCATTTGCCAATACTGATCCCCCTGAAGGTGACATTAGTTCTGCGCATTTCCTCTGCACCGTAAAGGCCAACAGTTGAAATGAAGCAGATGGGAAAGTCTCAGTCAGTGACAACTACAGGCTTCTGCCAATTTATTATAATGTATTGCAGAACATACCATGCCTCGGGCCTCTATTCAGTTCATGAAGCAAAATTGATCTTCAACAGCAACTGGATAGTCATTAGGAGTAAGCCAATAAATACGTTCATAAATTATTTAGAACGAGCATAAACACATTACACTGCCTGGTCACTTTATTAGGAAGTCCTTGTATTGAATGAAGTGTCATCCATTGTGATCTTGTTACTGAAGCTCACCGTTCCATGTCTTGTACCAGTCTGTGAACTCCAGAGTTGCCTACAGAACTGCTGCTCACTGGATATTGCATAATTTCAAACCATTTTCTGTAAACCCTGAGCATATCCATATGTAAAAAAAACAAAAAAACAATTAACCTTTGATTACCCTCCTGGAACCAAACACCACACTATGCAAGTTTGTCTTGATCATATATGCATGATCAAATCTATTGACTATGCATCTACCTAATAAGTGGCCAGTGAGTTTGTAAAACTGTAGCTGTAAGTACACTTGAGACAATTATAGAATCTGAATGTGTTTGTATCCAGTCAAATGAACAACTGCACCATTCCTCCCACAAGAAAGGAGGTTATATAAAGGTCCTCAGCACTTCAGCCCACTCACTGGTTTAGTGGGCAGTGAAGGATTTGAAAATACATGTTTCTCAGAATGACCCACACTTCTCACATTCATCAAGACAATGTTCATCTACTGTTCTGCATCAGTTATTAGACTTTTTTGAAGTTAAAAGACAGAGGCTTGTATAAAATCTGAAAAGAGCAAAGAGCCTGATTAATTCATACAATGACTGTAGAAAAAAACCTGTAATGAAAATTTGCAATAAAAAGACAAAATTGCCCCAACAGCACCAAAAAAAACCTGGGTCGAGATAGTTTTTCACAGACAATCATAGATTTTTATCAGTTCAACGGCTTACAATGGCAAATGGTTAATCAGCCAATAACTTAGCAGCAACAAAAGCATTGCTGACATTTTCAAGGAAGACCTAAAGATAAACCTATTCTTGGTGCCTGTGGCGTTTCTTAGTTGGTAGAGTCTGTGGCCCATGTTCATATTTTACAGCTCACATCTGAATCTGAAATGTTGTATAATATAAATAAATGTAAATATGTTGTCAGAACAGCAGACCACAGCAGATGTCCCTTCATTTGGTTCAAGGCTTACCTAATAAAGTGGCCAGTGTATATTTAGCTTTCTTATTGAGAACATATAGACAGAGAATATTTAAGCACAGTTTTATTTCATAAATCAACATTTTCCTAAACTATTACAGCGTTTCATTGCAGCAGCAATTGTATAAAAGTGTACATTGAATGGAGCTCATTTTATTCAAAAGAAAACACATCAAATAAAACAGTAACGTGGACCATAAGCTTTATTTTCCAGTGTATTAACAAATAATTTATTTTTTTCTATTTCACACAGAAGTGATCTTGTTATAATAAAAAGCAAACACACACCATGCACAATGCACCTAATATATGCCTTCTTTCAAGTTCATGATTGGCTCCTTTCTATCCATTCTTTGGCCTCATCTTCTTTCATTTTTCACTTAATAAGAAAGCTGTGGGAAAGAAGCAAAAACAGAGCCAAGGTGATAAGAACAAATGAATGTCAATAAAGATTTATTTATTTCAGCAGCAAAACAATCTCAGTTGAGGTCAAAAAGACACTACTGTCAGCTCTGGTTGATAATGTTATTACAATACTTAAATCATCTGAATATTGAGCCTTTTTTAACAATTAGGAACATAAGAACAGAAGGTGCCAGGACTTTAAGGTTTAAAATGCACTTTTAGTTCATTTCTCGTACTATTTCTAGTGGGAAGGCCTGAACTGTTGATACTGTCAATACTTCTTAGTAATTTATGTGATTCTCCACACGCTCGCTACGGCCCACTGTCTCCTCTACGCTGCTGTCAAACAGAGGAGGATGTCGGCCAAAACAGTAGTGTGATTAATCCGTGTTAATTGATCAATAATGTGTCAATTATCTTTGATTAATCGCATGCATTAAGGCATTAACGCTGACAGCCCTAATTTATAACTTTTTTATTATTATTCTAGTATTCTAGTTTTATTATCCCATTGGCCTCTAGTTGATAACTCTCTTAACTTGTGAAATATAGTATAGACTATAGTATAGGGGGTAATGGGGTAACACACGTGTGGCTACTATCACTGGATTTAAATATTTCTTCCAAAATATTACTTTGTGTTTTCAAACAAATTAAAATAAACTAAATAAACGGGATATTAACGCTAATTACTTAACAGCATTTCTTCAAATCCGCCTCAAACCGCTGTACAGCACTGTATTTCACGATAATCGCTGCACTTATCAGACACAGGAATATCAGACTACACTCCAGAGTTGGCAGACATCTTCTTATTCTTGTAGTGAGTTTTTACTGTTTGGGTGTAGTATCCTACAGCTGCTGATGAATTAGATCAAGTCTCCACAGACCTGCCTGCAAAGTGCTTCCTGTCGCACATTAAATCTTTTTTATGTAGTGGTGACCTTTTGCTCAAAGTGACTCCAAATTGCTGCTGTCCTAGCTCACTAAACCTGTTGGTACTTCCAAACTCATTTTTGATATGATGTCCTGCAGACACTGGCCTCAACAGGACAAGGCTGAGGGAAAGTGGAAATGTGAAGTAGGGTTAGGGGTAAAGTAAGTCTAAACTAAGAACTAGAAAAAACATTACTTACAGAACAAGGACTATGCCAGGATTAATCGGGGCCTAAACCAAGAAAAAAGGGTCTAAATAAGAACTAAACTACCATGATCTAATCCAGGACTAGACCAGGAATTCAACTGACTAAATTCAAACTAAACGTGGACTTAATCTGACTAAACCAGAGCTAAACCAGGGCAAAAGCAGGTTCAAATCACGTCTGAAGCTGGTCTAAAGTCCCTGCGACTTCTGAGTACCCCCAGTCCAACCGCTGAAATTGATAACCACTGATCTAACGTGTTTACTTGACTGGTCTCTGGAGAAAGCAAAAACTCGGCTTTGCTGCGTCTGGCTTTTGAAGGGACAGTTACCAATTGAGAAGCTGTCTTAAGATGAAAGCAATAATGGGAACGGATGCTGTGTTGGCCCAGCTTTTTTGCACCGTGTCTGCAATAACTCTGCAATGACTTTCTGTCAACTGCAGCGATTTTGAGATTCTTTTCAAGCTTTTACATTTATTGAGTTTGAATAAAGCGTCGACTAAGCTGCAACAAACTTGAAAGGACACCTGCAGGTTGCCATAGTTACCTGTAGGGGTATCCGTGGTACTTGGACCTGAAAATGGAGAGCAGGAAACTGAAGAAAAATACCACCAGGCCAAGGCCTACCAGGCAAATGACTGAAAAGAACAAGAGAAAAGAATGTGCTATGGTCAGACACTGATGGTTCAAATTAGTTATAAAAAGAGGAAAAAATTGACTTTGGTAGAAGCTAGCTGGCCTTCACATATAAAGCTCACCACAAGCAGATTTTATGAATAGTAACTAGTTCTTTCTATATGGCTATATGACCGTTTTAATAATATTTTTTATAAAGATTTTGGTTTACTAGTGTTTTTCGTTTAGGTTGAAGCTTCCCTGAAAGTATACAAGTGTTTTATTATTGTATTATTGCACTTGTGACAACGGGCACTTCATAAGCCACAATTAACAACTCACAAATCTGCCAAAAAGAACAGAGTAGGTAGATGTTTACTTAATAAGATTACTTTACTGTGCATTACAGGGCTATTAATTAAGCACACTGAAAAAATAAGATATAATATTCATAAATCTGGGACTCAGTGGGACCTAAAAACAATCAACCAATAATAGCCTTACCCGGTAGGCTATCCTAAAGTAGTTCGTTATTGATATTTGTTATATTTATAGATGCTATTCGCGATTAGCATTGATGCTAACAGGGCTCTTTGAGTGCTAATAGTTACACTAATGTTAGAGTGACTGTCAAGTGACTCAGAAGTAGTCTTTATGATGTTCAAGGGTGCTTTATTGTTGAGTGTGACATTGACAGACTAGTTTCTGAATTGTCGCAAACACCTACCCTTATACCTTTAATCCCAAAATGTGATTGATCCCATTGCCATTGTTCTCCACAAAACCGCACACTGTGATATATGAAAAGTATTTCTTAGACAATGACCTGGGAGAGTCTTTTGGCCATAGGCTCGTGTTCAAATGATTTCATGCAGATTATAACTTCTGATGCAACAGGCTGTTTGATCTCACTTCAAACTCTATGTGTGTTTGAGCTTTAGATGCACAAAGTTCTCTTTTTGTTCCCCCAACATCTCCTTAGGCCCGTTCACACCATACACCTCTCATATCCACCTTTATTTCCATGATGACTCTACTTTTCTGCTTTCTCATTATCTTTTCTTGCCAAGTTGCAGCAGATAGTGTTTGCAGCCATTATTATCTTATTTCCTTTGTGGCTAAAATGAAATATACATAGACATGATTTTAATCTGTGGGGAAAGTGTGAGTCGGCACACTTGGCTAATCCCGGAGAAGAGCTATCTTAAATGAAACTGTCACCACCCACTGATATTGTTAATCAGGGATTAGGATGAGGACCTCTCCTGGAGACTAAACACTGGAGACTATGTGTTTGTGTCAAAATTGCAGAGTCAGAATACAAGAGTTGTTGGGAAAACGGACGACAAAATGTTGTCAATTTGTGTCTCGGTGGTGTCACTCATCATCAATATATATATATATATATATATATATATATAGATAGAGATTGATATGACATTCAAGGTTTCATCTATCAGAACATACATGTACGAGGTCCACTCTAATGTCAAGCCAATATTAGAAAAACTGTGTGATCTGCAATAACTATGTTGAATATAAATAATGATATGAATAAAGCAGTATTAAATCATGTCTTCAGTTAGGTCTAAATATTTGTCATTATTTGGTAATAATCTAATTTCATAAAAGGATGATATTTTGGCCATGTAAATCTCAAACAGATAACCCCAACCACATTACATTACATTACATTTAATTATTTGCAATATGGATATTGCGTTTCCCAATATTGCAATAATAATATTTATTAGGCCCCCCCCCCGTGGCCTATGGCCCCCGAGGTGCCACCTTCACGTTTGAGCGGGTCTGTGCATCTTCATTAAGTATAGTGGAGTCTATTTCCCATAGCACATCAATTATGACTGAGCTGTGTCTTAGTATGCATCTATGAACAGACACAGTGCCATACACCCAAGCGTGCGCTAAGCATGCTAATATGCTAAGTGATTTATGACCTTGGCCAAATGAGAAATTATTTAAGCTAAATGATTTTCCTAAATGACAAAGGTGGTAATCCCTCTTTTGACTCTGTGACTTGGCGCACACTAAATCATAAGGTATTGGCA
>JAVQKC010026459.1:0-15239 GCA_036025475.1 Philypnodon macrostomus | reverse complement strand
TGGAGAGCTGTTTGATAAAGATGCTGCAGTTTTGACATTGATTCAGATCATGGGTCACAACAGGATGGACTATACGTTATGACGCTCCATGGTGATGTGATCGGAGGACGTGGGGCAGATGTAGAAGCCCATTGTAAGGGGAAATGTACGTGTTGTTACGGTTCTCAAATCAACACATTACTGTCGGATGGTTATATAAGAGCCTGTAGAAATCTTTGTGCCATCTTTCCTCCGCAAATGTTTCTGGCTCGCACTATTTTTTACACACAGTTTAAGCGTCTGCGGTCTTGAGAAAACGCTCGTTAAGTCAACTCATCTGCATTGCCTCCTTCATGTTTTTTTGCTCATTCTTCTGCCAGAGACACAAACCACACGCTAACCTCATGTGGGTTTGCTCCATTTTTTACTCAATTTGCACACACGCAACCCTTTAGTAAATCCGGCCTTTTGTGTTAAAAAAAGATATATGTCTGGACAGAGGGAACCAACAAAAAAACAAAGGTTACTCAGAGGCTGTGCACAAATGGAGGCAAGGGAGAACCGGAGGTCAGGGGTTTCCCGACTGAATCCCAAGTTAGTTCTTTGTCCTCTACCTACTTCTGCTGCTGAAAAATAAGATCCTAAAACCTAAACCTACGGATCTTTATATGAAATGGTGTAGTCTAAATGCTGTGTAGTAGATCATAACAGTAGATTTTGGAGAGCCACTTTACACAATGTCAAAGCTTATACAAACAATGGCAGGTAGTGTATTCTTCAAGGTATTTTGGGTTCAATAAAAATAATAATATAATAAGCTAATAGGATAATATTTGATTGTGAAACAGTACATTGACTGATTGATCCTGGATATCCTTCAACATGCTTTGGGATTCCCAACCTATATATTACCAACAGGAAGTCTCATTGATTTGATCTCATCTGCAGAAGAGTGAAATAGCTTTACTTTTCATTTTTGACATGAAACTCAAACGTTAGGGTCTAATCACTGTGTAGTAGCTATCATCACAGCACCATATGTTTGATGGGTTGCCACATAAGGCCAAGGAATTACACAGGGAATCTGATCCTGTCATGGCGGCACAGCGGGATTGACATTTTAAAAGCTTTTTGAAACTAATGTTGACGTTTATATAAATGGGCACATGTCTAAGTTATCAGCGTAGTGGTGGAAAAAAATACAAACAAGGTTATAGCTACTCATCACAGGTGTGGACTTGAAAGTCATGACTTGAGTTACAAATTTGATGACTTGTGACTCGATTTAGACACCAATGACTTGGGACTTACACTTGGCTTGAGCCCTGTGACTTGAGAAGAGTTGATTCTATCCCACCCCAAGATTTTATCGACACACAACAGGCACACAACAGGCCCACAACAGACACACAACAGGCACACAACAGGCACACTAAAGACAACTGTAAAAATAATAGCCTATAGCAAAGCCTGTAGTCAACTGTTGCAATTTTTTGAGATAAAGAACAACAGACTGTGTAGAAAAACTATTGCTTCTCTAGCTGCTATTACTCTACGGACCAAGCTCAAAACACGAGTCAAATAAACAGCGCTACAGGTACTGAATTTCAAGTGCACGCCGGACAGTTCGGGTGGTAGTTTTCTCCAGGATTGCAACTCATTTGCCCGACTTGCGTGCATTCACGTCTTTTCGCTCGGAAATTGTAAAAATCTAGTTCAATATAGTAAACTAATTGTAGTCCCAATATGTTTGTGGATTCTGATGATGGAGCAAAATACATTCAAAGTTGTTACCAGGACTAAATGATGTTGAAGAGCTAAATTAAACAATTGAGTTTTAGCTAAATAAGACGTTTTGTGCAGCTAGCATAAAATAGACATTACTCTTACCATCAAACTTCAAATAAATAAACCATACGTTGTAGTTTAGTTCCCAAGACTATTCTTCACAATAAACTGTTGAAATAGTCAGTGACATCACAACTCTGTCTCCTCATTAATAATGTAATAATTTCAGAAGATTTGAAATGACTTGAAACTCAAAGTATAGGACTTGGGACTTGACTTGGACTTCGGAGCCACTAACTTGCGACTTGACTCGCACTTGAGGGCTATTAAATTTGGTCTTGACTCTGACTTCAGGCCAAAGACTTGAGAAGTACTTGTGACTTGCAAAATAATGACTTGGTCCCACCTCTGCTACTCATTGGCTTGAAGGATTCATTGGAAGTTGCTAGTGGTGCTATCTTTAAAGGGGACCCTAACTGGACTTTACAGAGCTTTCCCAGCTAGACCCGGGGTTTTTATTTTGTTTCGATGGTGCATGTTTGAGTAAGCCTGTATAGTGAGTATCTGACCTTCTGAGGAGCCAATAAATCACCATTTTCATCCATACCCAACACCCATAAATTCAAGCAAGCATAGGTAATCAAGAAAAGAGCTACAATCTATAGACCCTTTAAATGTCAGTCATATGAATGTCAAATTCCGGAATAGAGGTGACTGGAAGCAAAAGTGGGTTAACTTTACAAAAAAGAAGGGTTTGTGGTGAGAGATAGAATAACAAACTGCAAACATTTCTGCAAGGACTTGTCCAATAAAACCTCAAAATCAAGAATTATGCTACTAATGTGTACATTAAATAAACATACAATGTGAGGTACAGTCGCTAATGTTTCCTAACCAGGCTCTGAATTCACCTACATGTAACAGAGTGGTTGTCATTTGTCAAAACCATCTTAATTTGCAATATTTTGTGGCTAATGCTGATTTCTCCATTGAAAACACATTACGGTCTTGCCTCCATTCCAGAATTTAGAACTTTCTGTTTACAAACTTTGAAAGGGTTTACGGAGGAGCCATTTTTTTGTAAATCGATAACAAAAACACACAATGTATTACTCTTTGTATTAGCTTTCAGACTCTATTCAAATGCTCAATACTGACCTTGAGTTCTTCTTGCAAACAACAACAAATCCCAATTCTCGTCTTCCTCCCACAGATGGACCTTGTGATGGCTGTGCTGCTGCTGAGACAGTCCTCATGCACTCACTGGTTCACCTGGAGAAAAACAGCGGAGGAAAAAAAGATGAAGTACAATCGGCCACCAGCTGTTTGTAAGGGGTTTCAGAAATACGACAGCCTACAGCGTTGTGGGCACCTATGACCAAATAGCCCACACTAACCTTTGAGCACATACTTGTATTTCAAGTGGTCTGAGAGGGAGTTTTGTGTGTGTGTGTGTGAGTGAGTATTTCAAATAGCACTTGAGATGACAAGCAGGACAATCACAGCTCCAAGTAGCAGGGATGTGTTAACAAGTCAAGCCAGGAATTATAAATTATTGTAAAACTTTGAACCATGCCATGCAAAGAGAAATCAGTTTTTTTCAGAAGTAAATACATTTTTCCACAATCACATTCTGGTGGCAGAAAGTCACATATACTACAGACGAGGAGGGTGAAGTGTCCTGCCCAATGACACAACACAGCACACACTACACACTGGCTGGAACAGGCTTCAAACTTCATTGTTGCATTGTTCAAACAACAATTTTGAAAGTTTTCCGAAGAAGTTGCAATGCTCCATAGATAACTAGTCCTCAAAAGACCTTATTAAAAACAATATAATTCAGGATAATTCTCTGGTTTCCGTCTGTCGTCTGAAAGCGTTTGTGCCAACCTTGGCCTCTCGATGCTTGTGCTGTCCTGCAGGTCACAAAATGAGGTTACCACAGCTCTCAGCCCTGGGTCACCATGATAATTGGGGCCACATCTTTATATCGCACTGACTTTGCAAAAAAAACACTTTTTCAAGGCAGGTGCCCGCAGCATACATCACTCAGCCAGCAGCCCGCTTCTCTAGGAGCTAAGTGCTGTGCCAATTATTGCATGACACTGCCATCCATATCTGTTCTCATGGAAATTCATAATTTATGACACATCCCTCGTTGGTGCCTCTGGGGACCTGAATGCTATTATCCAGCTAAAGTGAGATCTGATTGGGCAGCTGCTATCTCACACGCTTCTTTGAAGTTTAATTTCTTCAAGTGCCCCTCTATAGTTGCCTCTATGTAGTTGCCTCTATGCAGATCGGAAATACAGAGAGCCAATCAAACTGGGTACTTCTAATTGGCAAAATGAAAAATAACAGATTTATGTATGAGGGCTTGACAGGAAACCAGGTACAGTGAAAGTTAGTATGGATGTGGTCTTCTTTCATTACATGCTCAATATGCCTAAACAGAAAGTTGACCATTGTTATTCATAACAAGATCTTTATTGGCAAAAGTATGTATGGTCCAGATTTTATTAATCTATTCATCTTCTGTTTTGTAATTAAAGTGCATAGAGTGGTTAGTGGTCCTGTCTCTGAGCAACAAACTCCTTTGGGCTGGCTGACACACAATATCTGAGTGGGTTCTCTGGCTTCCTCCCAAGACATGCATGTATTAAGAAAACCTGCGACACCAAGTAGCCCATAGTGAATAATTGTCCGTCAGTGTATCTGTATGTCTCTGTATCAGCCCTGCTACTAACTCCCAACTGTCAACAATGTACCCCCCCTAAGGCCCATAGCTCTTAAGATGGGCTTAATTATCCCTTGACATCTCAACAGAAAAGGCACAATATCTTCAAAACATCCTCAGTAAAAGCCTGATTAAAGCTTGATGCTTCTCCTTGCCTCCTTGCATTTGTAAACACCTATACAACCACCTCCCCAGTCAAAACCATTCAGTTTGTAGAGATGGGTTTATTAGTAAATGAGCGTTGTCTGTCAAAGTGACCTGACTTTAATCTCAACTACAAAGCGATGTTATAGGGACCGAATTAGACGTGGCTCCCTGAACAAAGTGTTGTGAGAGAAGGGATTTGAACCTTCCTCTTAAGGCCTGCATCAGCTAATCAAGTGAGCAACACCATAGCCAACAACTGAGCCTCTGTTTGATCTGTGAAGATATTTATGGTAGAAGACAGCCTGTGTCTGTTTTTTTATGCATTGGGGACTTAAAAATGCACTCGCCCACTACTTCTGGGCACCCACTGTGACAAATAAACACATCAGCTGGAGTCCAAACCATCTCTCTCGTTGTTATATTTTTCACTCTAATGCCTTTCATTCTACTAGCCTATGTCCTCACTAGAAAACGGGGGGGAAAAAAATCACTGGGGCAAAAAAAAAAAAAACCAACCAAAAATGCAAGCTTGCTAATGGACAGCTTTGGGGTTAGTATGCTTATGGGATACTGGATACATATTTACTATATTCAAAACAGTTCATGTTCACAAGGCCAAGGCATACTGTAAGCCCTAAAGAGCCACAGAAACTGTATCTAAAAAAAGAATCCACTAAAACTAATGATATGTTTCATTACTGTACCCTTGTGGCTGGAATTTGGCACTATCTTGCGTGAGAACAAAAACATGGAGCAACTTGATATTCTGTAAATTCTTTCTTCTTTGACTCATTGTTGACATTGTTGACAATTGCTTTTTATACTTTGGCAGAAATAATTGTTTTTTGTGTTTTTTAATCTATATAATCTCAGGTTTGTCTGTTGAGATAGGCTTCACAATCAGCCAAGGTGTGTCCTTGACAAAACTTATTAATAAAACTAGAGCACTGTTTGTGTGAAGACTGTGCTTTCTTTATGTATAGCTTAATTAACAGAGTATTGTGAAATAGAAAATACTTCACACAACATATTGCCTTGTGCTCTTGATGTCAGCTACAAAGGAGATGCAGACTGCGATGTACTGATGCAACACTGCTGACGTGTGAAGGACCAAAGACAATGTGAAATTCTCCATTGGAATTCAGTGTTGAACACTTGGTAGGATGTTAATCGTTTTTATTGTACAGTTCAGCTACGCACTTTCTTTCAGAGGTCACCACATATTTGCATTTGAGCCTGGCATAGTTCTCCCTACATGCCCTAACACAATGCTGTCCAGTTGTGTGGTTTTAGGACCAGCACATATTGAGTTGACTGACCTCCTGGAAAACCAAATAATTAATTCCACAAAGTCACATGTCCAGCAAATTTCCACAAACACCAACTGACTTGTAGCATTTAGCAACAAAATGTATATGCAGAGAGTACTCAGTTACATTTACTTAATACTTAATACATTGTACTCCAGAGAGTAGTTCTACTGCACAATACTTTTTACTTTTACTTGAGTAATAATATTTTGAAGTAACAGTACTCGAGTAAAATTCCTACTTCTTCTAAATCTAGAAAGAGTAAGAGTACTTTTACCCAGGTTTATGTTGTAAAAAATAAACTGAGATAATGTGATTTTTTTTCCTTGTGCCTTATTTAAAAAAACTATATTAGTTCACTTTTCTAGTTTTCTTTTAAAAATATCAAAATCAGTTGTTTTTTTATTAAAAAATTTGCCCGATTACATCAAAAATAAACAAATAATCTGACATTACGCACAAACAGTTACTCAGGACTTGAGTAGTTTTCTCACCAGTACTTTTCTACTCTTTCTCAAGTAATTATGTGAATGAGTACTTTTTACTTTTACTTGAGTAACATTATTTTGAAGTAACGTACTCTTACTTGAGTAAAATGATTGGCTACTCTACCCACCTCTGGTAGTATATGTAACAAAGGTATCTGCCGACATCGATCAATGTTCTGTAAATCCTTAAAATATACTTCTACTGAATGTGCCTTAGTCTGCACAGCCTTATGCAGACATATTTGTAATGACAAGTTTGATCTTTTATGTGCTTTTCATGTTCTAGTTGTCGAGTGTTACCTGTCAAAAAGCATGCACTCATTCGAATCAACCTTACCAAAGATCTGAGGTGTAGCGTACCTAAGTCAAGTCGATGCAGACAGATTACTAGACATTAAGCTTCTACCAGAGACGTTTTCACACAGTCCTAAGCTGGTTGGCAGGCCATGGAGAATTGAATCTACAAGTCTTGATTTATGAGCCAATATCTGAGGGCTGCAGTACAGTAGCTAGAGCAGTTTTGTTCACATCATCTTCACAGTCGAGGGGTCTTGTCTTGTATCGCACTCTTTAGCTTATGTAGTCATGTTTGTTTTTGTATGTACATCCTATTGAGCAATTACAGCCAATGTGATGACAGATATGACATGGATGGGGTTCCGGCTGTTGCACACTACCTGAAATGAACTGTCAAGGCAAAGGGAACCTTGTACCACCAATGTCCGTCACAATAGACCCTATCAAAGTTTGCAAACAGAAAGTTCTAAATTCCAGAATGGAGGCAACTGAAGGCAAGACCATAATACATTTTCAATGGAGAAATTAGCATTAACCACAAAATATTGCAAATTAAGATAGTTTTGACAAATGCCAACCACACATGTAGGTAATGTCAGAACCTGGCTAGGAAACATTAGTGAATGTACCTCACATTGTATGTTTATTTAATGTACACATTTTTAACAGTTAGCATTTTGGCTGGTGGTGAAATTCTTGATTTTTAGGTTTTACTTGACCTTAGAGTCCTTACAGAAATGCTGAAGATACACACACACCACATTGTATGCTCAGAAATATTTCATCCCTCACCAAAAATCCGACTTTTTTGTAAAGATAACTCACTTTTGCTCCAGTCGCCTCCATTCCGGTATTTTGAAAATTCCACATGACAAACATTTTAAAGGGTCTATGGGGTCTAAGCAAAGGTTGGAGTACAGGGCAAGCTTTATATATGTACTGGGAGGGAAAAATCAACAAATGAACATTATTGTCCAGATTTGTTCGTGTGGAGTTATTGTTTAAAGCTACTATCAGCTTGCAGTGATTCAACTACACTCCCACGCTTTTCACTCATTCCAGCTGGCATATTCACAGTATGCAAATAGCAATATGTCTGATTATTATATGTGCCATTCTCCAACCGTTATGATACCATTGTGTAAAAAATATGGCTACAAATATTTTTTTCCCCCAGTAAATTCAAAGTATGTATAAAAGGTTGATGCAGAAGCACTGACATGTCAGAGCATGTGAATATCTGAAATAGATCTTCTAGGCCTTCAGAGAAAAACTGAAGAAAAAGCAATACATATCAAAGAGAGTTTGAAAGAAATAATAAATGACATACTCAGCTATGAATGGAACATGTTTCCTTTCAGTCATATTTTTTTTATTTTTACTATTTAAGTTATCACCACAATCTCTAACTGACCTAACTGAGCCTGCCCTTAACCAGCTACTATGATCAATTTAGAGTCATTCACACAAAATATGTCACATGATGATGGAAGAAAACCCCATAGTAACACAAGGAGGACATGCAGACTCCACTCAGAGAGAATGTGTGTCATTTCACCCAAGGATCAAACCCACAACCTCCTTTTTTTGTATATTTCTTGGTTAGCTGTAGAAAAATGATGACCACTGACCACTTTATACTAATGAGTTGGTATTTTTTGTTTTATTTATTATTATGATGATGACGATGGCGGCGACGATGATGATGATTCAATATTAAGATATGACAAAGTTCATATTAAAAGTCTACAAAATACTCTAATTTGATCTAGTTTCTTTTTTTCTTGCCTCAGATGTGTAGTCTACTATTTGCCAGTCTAATTACAGTCTTTTCCAATTCATGTGTCGAGTGTGAGCCAATGTTCGACTCTGTATGCTTTTATGACTTTTCTTGTCCCTCATTACTGTGATGCTGAGAAAACATATATTGCCGTCCCATTTATAGGCACATTAGGCCTCCAATATAAATGACAGACTTGATCACATACATGCCAACATTGATTATACTCCACTGTACCCAGTCACTCCTCCTCTCCCAAGTACAGCATTGTAGTTTTCAACGTAACAACATTATACAACCAGAAACTAAATTATTCAATGTAATGAATGAAAAGGTCTCAAACTCACAAAGTCTAATCTAGTCTTGGTTTAGTTTTGGTTTTGCATTAACACCACTCAACTAACTCTTTTTGGACCTCAGTATGCATAGCTCTGCACAGAGACATAATAACAGCTCTCGAGGCATGTTTGTGACTTTCTCCCCACGTGAGAGTTAAGAACACACGTGCCCAGATCTTCTCATTAAGCTAATTCAAGGCTTTACTCATTGGCCAAAGTTTAATCCTGAGATTAAGAACACTATGTAGCACAAAAAGGTAATGAGCGGTGAATGTGTTTTGTGATGCCATGAAAATGCTCACCTGGGTCATGCCAATGTCTTAATAAGGTTGGCCTATGTTGGCCTATGTACACATAATATGGTGCCAAGACCTAGAAGCCACCTGTTTGTGACCGACGGTGGCTTGGGCCAAGAGGAAAATCTTTTGCTGATTTAGGAACAGTAGTTATACGGGTTGTGCAATATAGAAAAACAATTATGAGAAGGATGCTAAGTATTGTGATGTGACTTCAACTATTTGGCAGTGTTTTTGACAAAGTAAAATTGGGCAGAAATAGAGGAATTTCCATTTACTAGTCAAAACTGTGTGAAAACCAAAACCTAAAGGCTAAAACCAGGACTGGATTTGGCAAATATAAGTAAAAGTAAAAAGTAAAAACAACAAGTGTTGCAACTCATTCAATTTCTTGCACCAGTGGGTTTGCCAATAATGTATAAAAATACATTTGCAATATATTGTGCAGCCCAAGTGGTTGTACATCCATTTAAAAAAAGAATGTATAGGTCATTTCATATTAATATTTCAAGGTGAATAGTACTGTATTCATCTTTTGTATTTTCACTTGACTCTTTCCTTCAGGTAACCCCTGTGGAGTGCTCTGGTCTAATGTTTCATTAAATTATCCCTTTTCATGTGCCTCTAGTCAGTAGTAAAGCCTCTGATGGAGAAGCCGGGAAGCAGTGAGGCTGAGGTCAGTTGCAATCTGATATTTCAGTCTGGACGGAGGCTGCAAAGGTCAGGTCTTTGTTTGGGCCATCACCATGACACTGTGTCCTTGCAGTTGGCCAAGGCAGACAATTAGGAGGAGAACAAAAAAGGTACATTGTTTGTGGAGTTATGAACACAAGAACAATTTTTGCCCCATACTGTCAAGTCAATAATAATTGTTACGCCTAATTCACACTGACTGCGGAACAGATACGGAACGGGCACAGCAGCAGAAGCTCCCGTGGAAAAAGAAACCACTGAAGTCTGTGCTCATTCACACCAGCTGAGGTCCTCCGCTCCGAGTGCACACGGACCGCACTTGGTGTGAAAGAGGTATATGTATATATATATATGAGTATAATGAAGTCAACTAAAGCCATGCACTTCACAAAGATATATAAGAACAAAAATCTGAATGGTAATGCTATGGTCAAGCCGCAAACATATTATTTCATATCAAACAAAGGAAACATTCCATGCATTGCTTAGCCTTAGTCAAATAAGCTGTTAGTATATGCATTTATACATTATCTGACTAATAAGGCCTTCAGTATTTTAATCAAACAACAATATGTGTCCATTAGGCCCATGGCACTCTTACCCTTTAGAAGCAATACACAGTTAGCCTATAAGATACACTAAGCTAAACATTCATTTTTTGTTGTATTCATTGTAGGAAATTAGGTTATTAGAAGGCAAAAGAATGTTCCTTTAACATTGTCCTTCAGTATATGCTCACCATTATACATCATCTCACTGTCACACATGCAAGCCTGTCAACCCCAATGAGCTAATATGCCATGATGTGAAGAAGCTAATGCGTTATCTCAATTAAGTGCATTTCCATCAAAGCGTAATTTATTCCATGTATTGTACCCACGCAATCCAGTTTGTGTGTCCCGGGTTCAGATGCTTCAGGCTATGAGCACTCGGACTCTTGTGGGTGCAATTTGTTGGTACACAGGGCTTGCCTTCCTTCAACACTTCACATGAGCTAATCAGCTAATCACACTAGCACTTCCTGTAAGCAGCTTAAAGAGGTTTCACTAGTGTGGGGAGAGGAGAGGTGTGCCATTTCTTCACCAGTAGAGCTGTTTCCTTAGTGGATAATTGCACTGCAACACCATTGTTTTGATATTCTTTGTATTATTTTAACTATTTGTATACAGACATACAGAAAAAAGAAATACAGTACAGACCAAAAGTTTGGACACACCTCATTCATTTAATGAGTTTTCTTTATTTTCATGAAAAGGCAAGAAATCCCACTTATTTAACCCTGACAGGGCACACCTGTGAAGGGAACACCATTTCATGTGACTACCTCTTGAAGCTCATCAAGAGAATGCAGAGTGTGTGCAAAGCAGTAATCAGAGCAAAAGGTGGCTACTTTGAAGAAACTAGAATATAAGGCATATTTACAGTTGGTTGACACTTTTTTGTTAAATACAAATTTCCACATGTGTTAATTCAATATTGATGCCTTCAGTGTGAATCTACAATGTCAATAGTCATGAAAAGAAAGGAAACTCATTGAATTAGAAGGTGTGTCCAAACTTTTGGTCTGTACTGAATATATACACACGTCTGTACTGTATATATATACACGTCTGTACTGTATATATTCACACGTCTGTACTGTATATATATACACATCTGCACTGCGATTAAACACAGATACTTTTTTGGTGTGGACATAGCCTTATTGTGCTGCTTGTTCGTGTTGTTTTAAAGTGTTTTGTCCCAGGGTTACCTCTGTTGTAAACTTTTTATTTCCATCATGTCTCAGAATGCATCACTGCAGTCATAATCCATAATGCTCGTTCTCTCCAGGTCGCCGGCTTTTGATTTGAATTCACATCGCCACAAAGTCATCTCCTCCAACGCTTGCAGACCTCATGTGAACATCGGCACATCCTTAAAACAGAGCATATATCCAGCCATCATCTTGAGCTTGTAACAGATATAGACTTCATTTGTATAATTTGTACAGGAAAAGTTTCTAAAGAAGTTTTCTACCCTTCCAGAAATGATTTAGTTTCTGCTGTTGAAAAAGAGAAAAAAAACGGAATGTTACTAACCCTCGACTTTGCAGGCCTTGTTACCGGTATACAGTTGTGTTTTTTGTGCTACTTTTGGGTTTATTCTATTGTCCAGAGGAGAAGAAAAACATTGTCAATAAAAATATTAAAGTGAATTTATGTATTGTGTTATTTAAGGGTATCTTAAAGGACACCATTACTTTTGCTGATATTGCAATGCTTACATTACATTTTGAAATGCATGCATCAAATTTAGAAGCACACAATTTATATTCTCCCTGAACTGCTCATCCAGTGAGATTGTCTCAACTTTGTCTAAGACATAGCAATGATTTTTGTAACATATAGTAAAACTTCTAGAAGCGAACATCATAACAATAACATTTACCTTTTGTTCTTCAATCCAGTTGAATTTCAGAAATGTTTTCAGTCATCATAGACCTGTAAACAGTAATAAAGAATAATCCTGGTCAATGCTGATGATCCAATTACACTCATTTGTGTTCATCTAAAATCTGCCATATGCTAACAATGTACTGATCAAGAAAACATTGTCATGGTAAAAAAAAATCTTTATTTTTTTTACACATGCTCTTCAGAGAGAAACAAACACAAAAGTAAATGGGTACCAAGCCCTATCTTTAATTGTATTAGCATAACCACGCCACAAATTTACAAATAAGTCAATGGGGAGTAATAAATTAGGTACACGTCCATCATGTGGCATTGATCAAAAAGTAAATTGGGAACATGTCCTATGTCCAACAGGAAGTCACACGTGTGGTCGTGACAAGCTCTTTATAAGATGTTCATTTTGTAATGCATCTGCATATGCTCCTTCTTGTAGCTCCACAATAAAAATAAAAAGTTTACTTTTAATAAAAATAAATTTCCTTGCACTCGTTGGACAGAGCTAACTATAAATGTAAAGCTAATGCGAGCTAGGTTTACAGCTCTTGTAACAAACAAATGCATGGTAATGGACAGAAATATTCTATTCATTGATGTAGTCGCTATAATTAGTATAAAGAAGGACGTCCTTCCGAGCAGATCAGAGTACT
Organism: Philypnodon macrostomus; assembly: GCA_036025475.1. Taxonomy (NCBI): domain Eukaryota; kingdom Metazoa; phylum Chordata; class Actinopteri; order Gobiiformes; family Eleotridae; genus Philypnodon; species Philypnodon macrostomus. Next base: position 2,280 of record JAVQKC010026459.1, on the reverse strand, counting down.
CTTAACACACCACACACAGCAGGAAAATCTGGTAAGATTATCTTTAGAGCCATTACGATAATCAGGACATCCTTAAGAGGAAGGGGAGAATCGGGTCAAAAATCTGCTTAATTTAAGGTGCTCTCTGTTTTGCAACATAACATTTTTGGTACCTCACCTGCTTGTATGCAATAAAAAGATGTGAGTTGACTTTATACAGGCTTCCATATAATCACACAACAGTGTGAACAGTATGATGTGTAACCTGTAACAACAAGCCCTTTACAATAGGTTTCTACGAAAATGCGACCTTTACGGAAAGCGCATACTTCCCTGTGTTCATAAAAAACAAATAATGGCACTCCCTAACATTCCCAAAATACAGTTTCCATCAACAGCGGCCCCAGATAGCGTGAACAACCTGTCATTCAAATATTTTCGTTTGCGTGAGAGTTTACAAATTTCTCAGTCACAGTCACGCGCTCTCATCTGACCACGGTGGCCCCCCATCTGAAATCTACTAGTTCCCACATTGATATTTTACCATCTCAGTTTTTAAAATAAATTATTACTTCTATTACTATTGCTTTAAACATGCCATTGTACACGCATTGCTCAAAAAACCCACCCTGGACCCTGATGACATATCAATCTTTAGACCCATTTCTAAACTGTCCTTAATCTCAAAGGTACTAGAGATAATTGTGTTTTGTCAAGTCTCAATCCACATCAGCAAATCCAAACTTTTACACCCCTACCAGAGCACAGAATCTGCACTATTGAAAAGTGATGAATGATATTCTCCTTACTGTTGATGCTGATTCCTGTGCTGTGCTTGTTTTACTTGATCTTGAGCATTTGACACGGTTAACATCAAACCCTCTTAAATCGTTGGATTTTACTTACCGGTCTAGTAGGTTCACAGAACAGTGACATGATTGTTTATAAATACTTTGTATTTTATGACACAACCACACCTGCTTGGCATAGGGCCAGATTTACAAAGACAGGCGCTATTTAACATGAATGATTGCACCCTCTATTAGTGATTTACTTTAAGAAAAAAAAATACCACGCACACTTGGCGATGTGCAAATGACTGATTGTTATACAGCTCATCTCAATAGAATGCTTACTACAACGTGCAGTTAGGGAATGTATCCAAATTACTTGCCCTGAGTTTTAGGAGGCCATTCATAAACAAAGTGAAAATGTGTGCTTTGTACCACGACAAGGCTATTGGTAACAGTCCCTATAGTCTCAGAGGAGCCTCACAGATGGATGGATGTGATAGAGACATATCACAGATCTGTCTGATGTAGAGACTGCAACTTCAGAGACAAGTGTTGTATCACGTCAAGAACGTTTTCATTAAGAAGTGATACATGTGTGATCAACTCTGTACTGTTGTATGTTTTCAAATGACCATTTATCATGTTTTCTTTGCCCAATCTTTGCACAAGAAACAGCAATTTGCCCTCCGTAGTAGTAGTTTGCTGGTTTGTACTAATTATAGATGCATTCTTAGCTGTCTGGATACTCTGATACCACCTGCTAAAGCACCTCATCTGCATTGTCTCCTCCTTGTTTTTGCACATTAGTTGTATTTTGTGTACACCTCCTTTTACCATATTCATCAAGTCTCAGGAGCAACATTTGCAGCCTCTTCAGTTTGCACCTGCCAGAGACGCAAACCACACACTCATGTGCACCAGGGTTTGCTCAATGTTTTGTGGGTCATTCTCAATTTACTCACATGCAAACTTTTAGTGTAAAACTGTGATGAATAGTGGGTTTGCCTAGCTGCAGTTTTCCCCCTCAACCTCAAAAGATGCACAAAAAGCAATTTTTCAAAGTTGGTCCTGACCAGAATTCTGATTGAAGCTTCTCTTACAAGTACTTCTAAAAGGACATCTTAGTGACATTGGAATAATGGGTCAAATACAGATGACAAAATATTCCATCAGAAGCAATTGATTTGGATGAAACCATTTAGACATTAAGCACATGACGAAAAACACAGGTTTAGATAGAAGGTAATAATTGGTATAGCTGGGTAGTCTGTGAAATTACTCCCAAATTACATTAGTTTGACTGGCCCAGCTAGTTCTCAATTAACCTTTGCTATCCAATCAATACATTATAAAAAGATCCTTCTTCAGGTTTCAGTTTATTTGTCATATGCACATTCAACACAGGGTCAGAAAATGCAATGAAATGCTTTGGATCAGAAGAACCGTTAGACTCGCTAAGATACTCATGAAGTACTAATAACATGCAATAATAGTACATGGTAAAAAA
>JAVQKC010026445.1:0-12592 GCA_036025475.1 Philypnodon macrostomus | reverse complement strand
ATATATATATATATATATATATGCTATAGATGCTTAAACTTACAATTGAACTGCAAAGGTCTGTGCAACCACTTCTGCAAACTTCTGTGAAACCTCATTGATGTGACTATTTAAGTATTAATACCGAAACCAACCTATAGTCAGAGATTCTTGTCAAGTTAACCCCTTATGTTAAACCCCTAATTGTATAAATGAATGTACCTAATAAGAGTTGTCATAGTTAACCGCTGTCTTACCTAGAGATGGGGACCTGTAGTCGCTTTTTTCGAATCCGCACCAGCTCAGCCATTCCACACACAACACACGAGAACTTTAAAAAATGCAACAAAAATTTTTACAAAAATGAACAGTATCTATACGAGGAAATGAGTAAGCATAAAAGTTGTCCAAACCACCAACTCAAACTTGTTTGTCCTGAGACAGACTTGTGTTTCAGCAGCACTCCCACCCACTTCAGGGGGGACCTACTCCACTTGCCTCTGATTGGTTGAAGCAAGGGCCCAAAACTGTGTCACTTGTATTGGAGCATTGATGTGTAAACCACTGTGTGTGAAAGTGTGAGAGAGCTGACCTCACCGATGAAGTGTTGACTGCGAGGTTTTCAAGCCGTGTGTACTCAAATCCCAAATGAGAATTTTCCACCACGACCGCAAATCAGGGAACGGCACAGAGGCTCATTCATTGAAACCCACCAGAGTCACCCCAAACGAAAACACACAAACAAAGACTGTCCTCGAAAGCCACCCACAGCAGCTCAATACACAAGCTGCTGTTTTTGGTGATAGTGAAGTAGGTGGCACAAGTAAGCATTCAACCTGCTAGAAAAACATGATCACCTGGTTAGTGTTATTAACTGAAATGAAAGGGCAATTGCATTTAAAATAACATATACATGTGTAATATTGTTAAATAATTCATTCACGAACTCCAGCTACAGGGCGTACAAGCGGATGCAGTCTTTGTGCCAGTCCCAAGCCTAGATACATGGAGAAGGGGGTGTCCGGAAGGGCATTTGGTGTAATACAAAATCTAATTCAAAAATTAAAAATGAATTGTGACTGAAATGTAAATTCAAAAGTTCTAAGGTCTGATCCCTGTGGGGCTCCAATAATGCAAAAGATTTTTGTTTGTATCTCATCTCACAGAACAAAACAAGAAGTTGAGGCTTGTGACATGCTTTTTATACCATCAAGAACACATCCAATGTCCTCTAATGACATACAGTTAATACTGTTGAACATTTCTCAATGTTGAAAGCATGATGCATGATGTGTAATGCTTGAAAATCCACCACCAATAAATGTCAGAGGAGTGTTTTGAAAGCAGTATAAGTGGAATGTTTTGCCAAGGATGTTCTTTCTTTCTTTGAAATGCCTTAAAAGGACAGCACCAACTTCCAAGATAAAAAAAGTGACAACAAAAGTAATCTCTTTCACAGTTTGAAGTCTGAAATTCTTTACAGATCTTTTTTCTAACTGATTGTGAGAGCTTTGCTACAGTTACGTGTCTTGGGAAAGCCCCTGCCTGCTGTCCATCTCCCTACACGCTCATCCAACTCCAACTGCCCGGTTGCACTGACTCTCAGGCTCCCATGCTCTTTGACATGGCACAACAACGTAAGGCAAAAATGAGGGAAAGTGACCTGACATATGAATCTCCCATTTCTTACCAGAAACCAGGGGTGTAGCATCAGGCAGTGCAGCCGGTGCAACTACACTGGGGCCCAATATGGTCAAGTCTGGGTTTTATATTTTGTATTTCTAGACAGTTAACACAAGCTTGAGGTTCACTAGAAAAGACAAAAGGGCTAAGGCCATAATGTAAATAAAAACAGTGTTATCTCAATTCAAAATGGTGGCTTTAGAGTACTCTTCCTTTTACTGCCCACTGAAAGGAAGACAATGGGCAGTGCCCTCTTTGAGCTGTCTGTGCACTAAAGGACTGGAGCCAGTAATTAGTCCGAACACTTCAAAGGCAGCAATTTGAAAAAAGTAGCTCTATAAATCATGTCTTAATGTCATGTATGTGTGCATGGGAACTACAGCATTTGAAGCATGGAAGTCGCAAGGGGCAGCAGAGGGTGGTCATTTGTGTTTAGCTTTACACATGGGTCAAAAAGTCAAGGGTCAACAGTTTTCCTGGTATCAGTCCAAGTAATTACATAGCTCCCTCTTCCTCCATATAAATGCAAAGACAGAGAACTAAACAGTCAAACTACAACTTTTTAAAAAATAACAATATATATATTATTCACAAAAGGTTAAGGAATAATTGAGTTCCAGGTGACATTAGAGAATACTCTTCAAGTTGAATATAACCTATACATTACTATTAAAAAACAAACCTTTCAATGCTCACATTATTCAGGTACAAAGACGGCCACAGATGAAGCCACACATTTAAAAAACAACTCTCATATTAAATTTTAAAAGCTGTAGCACTTTGAGACTTCATTGAAATGTAAAGTGCATTTATTATTATTTTTTATTATCATATTCCATACTTGTATGGATTTTGATTGTGGCGGAAAATGCTCTAACCTCTCTCACCATGTATTGGCTTTTAGACACACCTGTGCAGCTTTAGTTTTTTCTTCAGCATATTGATTTGTCCCACCTGCCAGATGCATTATGTTTTTTATAACAAAGTGCCAGGTGTGTCTTAATAAAAAAAAATCTGTGAACTATACTTGGAAATAGTCCTACTGTTTACTGTAGGCATACTTTTCTATTCATAAGATATCAAAACAAAATAAAAATAAAATAAAAAAACTATGCTGACCCATTTGTTGCCTTTCAACCAACAGATTCACACTGGATGCATTTACCCATTTGGAGGCTCTATTGAAAGTAAATAAATCCAATAAGTGTGGAATAAACAAATAATGTTAAAAGCGGTCTTACTTTTCTTGTGTGGTCCTGCATGCGTAGAGACCCAGCCATCGATCACACACACTGTGTATCTTGTACATTGGTGTCATGACCTCCTGGAGACTGTGTCCCGGTGTAAATCTCAAATGTGTGATAGTCTTCAGCTACACTGTGTACAAGCCCAGTGTTTCATATAAATCCATGTTCCTCGTTGTTTATGCTCACACTAACACTAAGTCCTTTCTACAGTCATCTATGTACACCTTACTTTCTTCATGTGTACAGTATATCAGTGTGATTCTGTAATGTGTATGTGTGCAATTCTCACAGTGCCACCAGTTAGCAAGGGGTTTACGTCACCAATGTATTCAGGAGAGAGCTTTAGATCACAGCTGAAGTTTCCACCAGTGTGCGTCCCGGGACAGGATCCACAGTAGAGGTTCATTTGAATGCAGAGGGGATTCATATGTTTCTAAATGTCACTGTCTGTTTTGAAAGCCAATGTGAATATATTTTTGCTGTCACTCAGTCTATCTATAGCACTTTGTAAGAGCATTTGCTCTGTAACTATAGTGATGTCTCATGCACTGTGACTTTGTCTTCATCCTGTTCATTATGGGTCTCCCCCATTATGTTATTAGTGTGTGTTCACATGGGTGCTGTGGGAATTGAGGCCTCTTGTGTGAAAATTAGCCACAACAAACATGCCAATATAAAGGTTCTCCTGTGTAGCAACCAAACAGACATTGCTACAGCAGGTCCAGGGGAAAGAGTGGGGTCACTAACGGGCCCTCTAAAAATAGTACTAAGCAGCACTTAGGCCTCAACATTGGAGAGCACATTTTTTATTATTTGTGGGAGATGAGCAAAGTTTGTTGCAAATTTGGCAAAACAAAATTCATGTTCATGGTTTAAATGTTGAAAATAACAAGACAAGCAATGAGCAAATGATATCTTACACGTACACTGTGTTAATGTTGAATACTGAATGTTTGTAGCACTGGCAGGAAACCACACGCACACTGGTTTACGTGAGGGTAGCCTGTGGTTTTATTTGCATTAACAAATGTGTAGCATAACTATATAGAGTAGAGCATACATTTCATCCTATAGTGATGATGAAGGACTTGTACACCTCTCTGTAGGCATTTCTGAGTAGCACATAAGGGAAGCAGCATTCCAACATGTCCTGACTCAAAAATGGGGACTCCTCTACAATCTGTGTGAGAAACAGTCAATAAGTACAATTAATATTTGTTAACATGAAAAGTAAAAAATTAAATAGATGGTAGCTATAATCAATCATCAAGGCCATAGGGAACTTCCAAGAGCTTTACCATGTGAAGGAGCAAGTAGATGGACTCTCTGTTCTTGCTCTCCACCCGATCCACATTCTGTCCGAGCTGAAGAAGAGTGGATGATGCCAGCTGCAATGCAATGTTAAAAGATATCAAACAAGTTGGATTATTGGACAGTGGTGCATTTGACCTCATTTAAGAGAAGGATTAGCAAGGTCTTGGGAAGCCACTTTAACACAAACATGTGCCCACGAAACATTTCATCTGAAAATATATTCACTGAAACTGAAATAACTATGTATAGTTATTCTAACAGAAACACAACTCACTCACCAAGAGAAAATCTTTGAGGTGCTGCTCAATGTTCTTGTTCTGGACAGTCAACATGGCTGCAGCAAGCTGATTGATGGCTGTAGCTAAACAGTGGATGTTGTTGTTGTGGCCTTAAAAGTTTAAAGAAAAAAGAGATACCAAATGTGACTATTCAAGTTGGTTTATAAAGTCTGGTAATCCAACTAATTTCTCCTAAATTCAACACATTTCACGAACAGAACCGAAATGAGCTACATGTTGCTATACCGTTATAGGAATCTCTGCTGCATCTGTACGTAACTCTCTAAGCAAGGACTACATCCATGAGTCCTGGACACATCTATAGACTGTCCGTCCTGGGAGTAGACCCCCATCACTTGGTTCTCCCTGAGGTTTCTATTTTTCCAATAGATGTTTTTATTTTTTACCACAATGACGATCTAGGGATTCCGTTTAATTGTGTGTGTATTGATTGTCTATCGCTAATGTTTATTGCGTGCTTACATATCTTTCTGTACAGCCCTCTGAGGCTTTGTTGTGCTATAGGGCTATATAAAATAATTGAATCAAATTGAATTGAATCCTTGTTCCTGGAGACTTGTAGATTTAGGAGATAGGAGTGCAATAGAATGCATTGAACTAAATTACAGAGAGGATGTTTTTATGACTCTGTAATTAGTGAAAGTTACTTAATGACCTGAAACACTCAGAATATTTCCAAAAGCTTAAGGCAAACAAGCCAGTGGAAAAATAGAAGAGAATAATCACCACCCTTTGTTCTGATAGAAATCTGGACTATTTACTGCTCTTAATGTTACAGTGAGGAAATGAAGCCAAGAGGACCACAAGCCAATAGTCACTGTACCAATCCACGTCAAACCAAACTTATCTGTAAACAGAAATCTCCCTAGAAAATGTGTTTCTAATCACGCAGCATACTTTGACACAAACCACATGAGTGAGACTGGAAAGCCTGGGATGCAAAAATGTTAATGATGCTAGTTTTTAGGGCGGAGGATCTTTAACTAATGACAGGAAAAATAAATTTGGTTGTGGCTGTTGGCGAGACATGAACTCAGGTGAATCAAAGTGCACCTCCATGTTCCCGGGTGTAGCAGGAGTTAGGGTCCAGGGCCAAAGTGGGCAGAGATACAGCGATGTAGACCAGTAGTAAAGAGGTCAGCTTGTACTCCTCATCAATTGATGTGTTGTCTAGAAAACAAATAAGAAATACTTTTAAAAAATACTCTCATGATGCTCTCAGCAAGGATGGTTTTGACAAGATCATGACATAAAGTCTTTGCACCTCATTTTAAACAATAGAATAAACATAAGCCGTGTTTTATGGATAATGTAAGGGATCAAGAAGCGCGTGCTAACCACAGAAATACTGACCATGGCTGTTGAATCCTTCTATGAAAACAACAAATCCCTCTAGATTAACCATTTAAAACAAAGGAAAACCCCATTTGACCCAAGACCACATTAAAGACCAGATGACCAGGTAAACATGTCAATGGGTTATATCAATGACAATCTATGGCTGGGAAAACACTACTCACAATCCTTTCAACATACTAAAGTAGGATTTTGTGTAAAACAAAATTACATAGTGCAGCAGTTTGAAGATACTGGATCAGAGATCATTTTCTACAGCAGAGGCCATGACAGTTTAAGTATTACCTGTCTGCATGCTGCCAATGGCTGCCACAAGGGCTGGATCGATGTCACATGGCAGTCCTGCTGCTGAAGCCAGCTCATAAACACTGAGCGTTACCTGCAAAGTCAGGGAGAAAAGTGAAGCAACTGACTTTAAAATAGACAGTATATCATGATACATGATTTAAAACTATTTTGGCTTAATACAGTAGCAGTTATGAGGAGTTGTGGTTTACTTAATCTCTATAAATGTGACATAACAGTGAGATCTATGAAAAAGGCAGTTTGTGATCCTGATCTATTTGTGGAGCATGTATGTTTGGCCTGTCTGGGCACACAGTTTTCACTGATGTGGTAGTTCGGAGCGTGTGCAGCCCTCTGACGTCTATGGGGTTATCCAGGAGCGGGATATAGCACGGCCAAAATGCCTCACTCGGACGAAAGACACCATGTAAGAGAAGGATGGGGAAAGGGTCATAAGTCACATTCACACAGGCTGCTCCAAAGACAGACGGAATTTCATCTGGCAAGGAGGAGAAATGCATTTTCTATGCCACTCTGGAAGCCCTAGTCTATCAAGGGACTTTTTATTTATATAAATACTCAACTCTGAAATAAGCTGCACAATATTGTGTTTGCTTTAGACATGACTGGAGCCTTTTGGTTGCAAATGTGTGCATATACATTTGAGAAGCCATGGAAGAGTCATATCTCCATCTGTCACGTAGAGTGAATAGAGCTCTGTAGTTTAGGGTTAATGCAGAATGTGCACACACGGACCCTAAAAACTTAAATCACAAGTAAAAAAAGAAGAAGAAGAAGCCCTGCAGTTATGTGTAACTTAAAATAAAATGAAAGTGAACTGAATTTGTATTTCTGATCACTTTCTTGCATCCTATCATCAAGCTCAGTCACAGATACTTCAACACAACATGCAATAGTGTAGAGTCACCCAGCTTGAACATCATTGCAAAAGCTTTGAGGCATAGGCAGCGCCACAGGTGGGCCACTTTTGTCAGAGGCCCAGTCAGTTAGAAGAGTTTCATTTTCATCCACGCGTAAAAAGGACTGTTCTGGAATCTGTGTGCTTTTCAACCAATCAGTGAGAAACACAGACCGCACAGTGCTTAGCAGAACTAAATAGGCTATTGTGATTGATTTATGCACTTTAATGTATAACTCAATGCTCTGTGCCACTTCCTGATCAGAGTCTATCTACTGATTTGCAGAAAAATGATTAATAATGCATAAACATCAAGCTAATTCATCAGTTGAATGCCTTCATAGAATTGTTATATAACATATTTGTCTGGTAGGATGCATAATCTTGGTTCAAGGTTTGTATTGTCACACCAGGGAACTGAAAGAGTCTCTTTATGTTAGGCAGATACCATCAAAAAGAGAGCATCCTCAGAAGGAAATGGAAAATCATATGAAGTATATGTGTGTGTAAATACTGAAGGGATGCAGGCAGAGTGCTATGTGCCATTGAAACTACATTATAAGTGAGATAATGCTACCTTGATGTCTGTTTCAGGGGAGATGAAGTCATTCAGGCTCCCAATGGGCCCCATCAGGTATGGACAGTGCTTATCCAGAGTCTATGTATATGTAAATCAGAGCACATCAATATGTTAAATATCAGAGAGTTAAACGGCAATAGATGCAATATGTTCCCAAACACTTTATATGCATATGATGATGGCCTGATTATTTAAAATCAACAGTGTAAAAGTTATGGAAATTGCCTAAGTGTTAAGTATCTTACTTAAACAGAATGTGATTCCGATTATTGTCCCCTGCCTCAAAAACATATAATTACAGCCAGTGATATTCTAAATAAAAATGCAAGAGCTTGAAGCAAGCCTTACATCTTTGAGACAGTCCTTTGCCATTGCTCTGAAAGACAGGATCACACCAATGATTGTCATCCGCTTCAGCATGTTCTCTCCTCCTTTAGCAGAAAAGAAAAAAAATCATGTATGGGTTGTACAATAAAATGCAGCATAACTTAAATATAGATACTGTTTAAAAACTCTCTACAACAAAGGCCCAGATGTAACTTCAAATCTAGGTTAGCTGTTGTGGTATTTAATGCAGCATGTTGTGGTTATACTAATTACTTGCATTGGACATTCAACATCTACACATAACCATAACATTGTCCTTATTTAAATGACCAAATGATTTTAAAATCTCCAGTCCCTAATGCAAAGTCCATTACATTCAAAGTTGACCTGTTTCCTACAAATGCTGTTTGTTTGAAGTGGACTCTACTGACTTTTGCGAATTTAACTATTGCCACGTGTTTCCTTCCTTTTGGATCATAGTATGTCACTTATTGATTCAATCATTCTACACCTGTCTTCTCCCACAGCTGTCTATTCACACTCTTTCCCTTCCACTTCTCACCAGTCATTTTCCTCTTAAGGTTAGCCATCTCTTCAGGCTTGTCAAAATTGTTCCTCATCTGTACCAGGATGTCCATATTTTCAATCACCAGTTTCTGACGAGGAAAGAACAAAGTCAGTAAAATGTGTGAAAACCACCTCAAGCTGGGAGAAAGTGGGAAAAGGGGTCACGGGCCATTGCCTGAACTGACAGATCTGAGCCCAAGTGAAGGTGAGATCAGAGCTGTAGAGGTGCACTTCACCATTTCAATCAATCAAAGGTGATGATAAAACCGAGCAGACCATCCATGTCTCTATTCTGTGAGAGCCACTGTGAAGGGAGCATGTTGGTATGCAAGAAAAGAGCTGTAGTTTAAGTGTTATATAAAACCAAATATACTATATTGATGAGAACAGGCTAATATGTAGGCCTATGTAATATAAACAGGCTATTCACTATTTTCAGTCAGCACAAACGCAATTTTTCACAAATGTAAAAATGTAAAAATGTAACTTTAATTCCCATTTAGTAGCTTATAATGATCCCTAATATTTACTGTTCTTTAACATATTAAGTTTTAATAATAATTTTAAATGACATGGGTGCACTGAAAACCCAGCTCTGTTTTCCACATTTTGCAATCCATTTTCTCTCTAGTTCTGAAGTTCTGAGAAAACACACTTATATACTCTACCTTGATCTCGCTGACTTGAGAGGTGATATGCCACATCAGGTTCTCAGTCAGAAACTTGAGACCGTATGGACCAATCAGCTCCGCCAGTGCTCTTAACTCTATTTAGACAAAGTTAGGAATAATGTAAGCATCATTAAAGAAAAATGAAACACACCTGTCATAAGATTGGTCAAATAAAAGTAGTCTTATAAAGTCCATTCACATAACAATGACTGAAGGGAACATGAAAAATGATGAAAACGTGAGTCACAGATGTAAATATAGCGTGGAGGCGTAGCTGTGTATAGTGGGGTCTACGGAGAGTACAGTTGCTTTATTTTTGTCACAAGGCGGTTACTGTTCCTACAATACAGTGGAGGTGGACTTGGAGGCATTGCAGAGGAGGACTACATGAAAAAAGTTGCTGGAATAGCTCTGAGGCATGAAAAGCGGGGGTTTATATTGGGACAACACAGTCAGAATAAACAGCGTGAAAAGGTATTTCAGTGATGAGGTCTGTCAGCAATAATGTTCAGGCTACATGGTGTTGCAAGTGAGACGCGTAGACACCTTGTACCGTTTTCTCAGAGTGATGCTCAGATTGTGAAGCAAAGATTATTAAACGCTCTACTGCAGAAATATTGATTCTGTGTGAAATAAATAACCTTTCAGTGGTTCTACCTAATATTAGCGCGACAAACATACTCGTGAAATGAAATGTGTTCATTCTGGAAAGCACAATTGTCCAGGAGTTGGAGGGACCCACTTAGAAGTCCACTAAACCACATCTAAATAAGGCTTAAACTGGGACTTGATAAGGATTTAACTAGGACTAAATCGAGATTAATCAAGGTCTAAACTAGGACCGAACAAGGTCTTAACTAGCACCAAACCAGATCATAATAATAAGGTCTAAACTGGGGCGAAACAGTATCTAAACCAGTTTGAAAGCAGGACTAAACCAAGACTATAAAAATGCACATGAGTCACAAGCTTAAGCCACGGGAAAAAAACTTGAACAAAAAAAAATACAATTATTAATATACTATTGAAACATAGCATTATATTTCACACATTCATTTCAGATTTATTGTAACAGTGCCATGTAGTGTAGATTAAATGTCAAAACGCCTTTGTCTTGAGATTGTAAAATAGTGTTGTCAGGAGCACCTTTTCATCTCAGTGATTAAGATGCACCTCGTGTAGTTGTCTGACCTGATATGTCTGAGAACTCCTCGGCCTTAAAGCTGGGCTCGTTGTCCGTGGTCTGATTGACAAAGCAGTGCATTGTGGGACAGTGGACGATGAAGGAGTTGCTGGCCTGGCGCAACAGACTCTCCAAAAACCTGTGATGCAGAAAAATCAAAAGCGTATACCCCAAGCTATGGCAGGCCAGAAACAAGGCTCACAAATGATTCACTTTATAATCCAAGATTTAAAAGGTTTAAATCCGACTTCAACCACAACATCCATTGTTCTATAGACTAAAGCCCCATACTGCTGTATATAAGAATTCTTGTCAGAGAAACAATAAAGAAATTCTATAAAATAACGTGTTTAGTGCACATTTACACTCAAAACATGGGGAAGACCACTTGACTGTTTCACATGTAACCTTCTCTATCACTAATACACTGAAGAGTTTCTGTTGCTGATTGTATGTCTGTATATAACCACTAAGTGTAAAGAAAATTGACACTATATTTAAAGAAAAACACCACAGAAGATTTCATGAAAAAAACAAAGCCTCATTTCAATTAGAGGGATTATTTACACCCCCATCCACCCTATTATATGCTCTCTTGAAAGTATTTGGCTACAACTAACAACAGACACATCCTGCACATATAAAGTGACCAAACTACTACTGTAACTTGAAGATAATTTTGCACCACAAAAAAATACACTACATACATTTTAATATTGAGAGCCACAATTATTTACTCTAGCACCTCTATCCACACATTCACATACCAGTTTGTGTATAATGTTGTTATGGTCTGTCCGCCATGTGAGTCCAGAGGCTGGGTTTGCTGCAAAAGAACACTCTTAACCATCCGGGTGACGTCCACATTGACGTAGCTCGCCAGGCTGTGCAGGCTGGCAGTGTAGCCCCTTATTCCAGCCAAGAGATCAGACGGTCGTGCTATCTCCTGGGTGGCCTGGTTGAAATTAGCCATTCTCACAATGATCCTAAAGGAAAACATGTTTAGCCAATGTCACTTATCAATGGCCTGCAGAGGATTGGAGCAGGACAGATGGCACTTAAAACAGGTTAAACTAGGCATAGAGCTGTATACATGCACCACTCACATCAGGCTAACACATTTATGGCTCCAGGCTTATATTCTGCAACATTTGTTTATTTTTCTGCCTTCCCGACTGAGTTTATTTTTAAAAATTACATCCGTAGAAAGACCAGTCGGTTCACGACTACTCATGGGTGCTAAATTTAGGGTGACAGAAGAGATAATCATCGGCTAAGGCACTGACACTAAACAGAACATATACAACGAGAGATGGAGTTGCCCTGGTACCGCGACTAATCTAAATAAACATCTCATATTTCGAAACGACACTGAGCAAAACATGCATGACAGATTTCTTTGCAGATACAACACGACCTGACATTATACTAGTTCATTATAATGGCATAGTAGACATTTTATTATGGGTGCCTAATTATCTGGGCAAGAACAAGCGCTCACAAAGAATATGTGACAATGTAGAAGATATGCAGCAGACAGAATATTTGGGTAAAAATAGCCCAAATATAGACCATATCTATGGCTATGTACCAAAGAGAAGTCCATTGTGAGTTGCCAACCTGGTAGAATGTAATTTAGTGTCATATACTGTGCAATTTTTAAGTGACCATTGCAATCTGCTGTAGAAAAGCATATTTTTTGGCAGGGACAGTTACACCTCTGATCTCAGGTATTACTGTATGTGGCATAAGCAAAAGTGAATTCAAAATCATTCACTAATTCCTAAAATTTACTTAAGTAGTATCCATAGGTGTATAGTACTCAGTTACATTTACTCAGTTACATTTTCTCAGTTACATTTACTCAGTTACATTCACTCTGAGTAACTTTTTAAATAAATTACATAGAGTAGCTTTACTGCACAATACTTTTTACTTTTACTTGAGTAATCATATTTTGAAGTAACTGTACTCTTGGAAATCTAGAAAGTGTAAGAGTACTTTACCCACCTTTGTGTGTCATGTAAGAACAGCTTTATGTAAAAAAATGATGATGTGGAAATTTTGTTCCTTCATTTTTAAAAATATTTTTTATGTTTTTAGTTTATCTGTTTGTTATATTTTATATAATAACAGTTACTCGGGACTTGAGTCGTTTTTTCACCAGTACTTTTCTACTCTT
>JAVQKC010026413.1:0-11107 GCA_036025475.1 Philypnodon macrostomus | reverse complement strand
CCAGTTGGCCCAAGCAATTCAAAACAGTATAGCCATAAACAGAATCCCAGTGCCAATGCCCACAGTTTTCAGTGGAGATCCAATTAACTACATTGAATGGAAGGCCTCATTCACTTCACTTGTAGGCTGCAAAGGTATATCTCCTGCTGATAAACTCCACTTGCTCAAAAGGTATGTCACAGGCCCAGCACAAAAATGTCTTGAGGGCACATTTTATCGTAGTGATGAAGAGGCATATAAAGATGCATGGCAAAGGCTTGACCAACGTTATGGACAGCCCTTTGTTGTCCAAAGAGCTTTCAGAGACAAACTGTCAAAATGGCCTAAAATAAGTTCAAAGGATGCAGAAGGATTAAGGACATTTTCAGACTTTTTAAATGCATGTCTTCAAGCTACGCCACATGTAAAAGGCCTAGAGATACTAAGTGACTGTGAGGAAAATCAAAAGTTGTTGCAGAAAGTTCCAGATTGGCTGGCAGCCCGTTGGAACAGACAGGTCACAGTCGAACTTATGAACGGCAAGGATTTTCCCTCTTTCAGTGACTTTACAGCATTTGTATCAGTCGAGGCAGAAATTGCATGCAATCCGGTGACTTCCTCATATGCTCTTCACTCATGCAGCTCATCCTACGAGAAAAGGACAACAAAAGACATTAAACCAAACAGATCCTCTCAAGTCTTCACAACACATACCACGGAACAAAACAACAAGGCAAGGACAAACAACACAAAATTAAAGGTGCCCTGCATGTTTTGTAAGGATGAAAAACACCAGTTGCCAAAATGCCCAAGCTTCTCCGATAAGCCTCTAGAAGAGAAGCGCACCTTATGTTATGGACAATAAACTGTGCTATGGATGCTTAAAGGTGGGCCATAACGCCAAAGATTGTCGCCATCGCCACACTTGTGACACTTGCAAAGGAAGGCATCCCACTAGTCTGCACAACGACAATCACAAAGCAAAGGAAAGGTCTCCAAGCCCAGTCGATACAGCTCCAAGCACTCCCAATGAAACAACGGCAGTCACGGCTCTCAATGTTACTAAGGTGGGTCAGTCAAGTAGCACATCCATGATTGTTCCAGTATGGGTGTCCACGGTTCAAAGCCCGTTAAAAGAGCAGTTGGTGTATGCACTTTTAGACACACAAAGTGACAGCACATTTGTCAGTGAAGAAGTAAGCAATCAGCTACAAGCAGACACCCATCCTGTAAAGTTAAAGCTAACCACTATGCTGGGTGTCCACTCTATTGTGAAGAGTAACAGAGTATCTGGACTGTGTGTGAGAGGTTATGATTCAGACATTCGGATTGACCTTCCCCCCTCATACACCAAAGACTTAATCCCAGTTAACTATGACAATATACCCACAAGTGACACGGCAAAACAATGGCCCCACCTAACAGAAATTGCTGATAAGATACCACCTCTCCTAAGCTGTGATGTTGGACTCCTTATTGGATTTAACTGTCCCAGAACGCTAGCTCCAAGACAAGTTCTATTAAGGGAAGGCAACGAGCCATATGCAATCCGCACAGATCTAGGGTGGAGTATTGTTGGAGGCTCCACACCAGCTCTCAATGAAACAGAGTCAAGTTTGTGCCACAGAGTCACAATAAAGGAAATACCACCTATAACTCCCATGGATGTTATTAATGTGCTAGAGTCAGATTTTAAGGACACTAAAGCAAGCGACAAAACTGTCTCACAAGAGGATCTCATCTTTTTGGACAAGCTTAAGGAAGGAATAAGGAAAAACGAACAAGGACACTGTGAGATGCCTCTCCCATTCAAACAAAGACCACACTTACCAGACAACATAAAGCTAGCTGAAATCAGACTCGAACACTTAAAGCGAAAGTTCAACAAAGATGAAAACTACAAAAGAGACTATATAACATACATGAAGGACATTATTGAAAGGGGTGATGTCGAGGAAGTACAAAATGAAGGAAAACAAGGTGAACAATGGTACATCCCACATCACGGGATTTATCATCCCAAAAAGCCCAATAAACTGCGTGTCGTGTTTGATTGTTCGGCCAAACACAATGGTACAAGTCTTAACAATCATCTTCTCCAAGGGCCTGACCTAATAAACAATTTAACAGGCATCCTCCTAAGGTTCAGACAACATCCTATTGCTCTAATGTGCGATATAGAGAAGATGTTCCACCAGTTTCACGTCCAGCAGTGCGACCGTGACTACCTTCGTTTTCTTTGGTGGAAGAACGGCGACACAGAGACACAGCCCCAGATATACAGAATGAAGGTACATCTTTTCGGTGCGACATCATCCCCAGGATGTGCAAATTACGGACTAAAGTTTTTAGCCAAAGAACACTGTCACACACACCCTGTGGGATCTGAATTTATGGAAAAGGACTTTTATGTGGACGACGGCGTCACAAGTACAGACACGGTTGAAAAGGCAACACAGCTTGCACTAGAGGCCACAGAGATCTGCAAGCAAGGAGGACTCCGCCTACACAAATTTATCTCGAATAGCCCTGCTGTCCTACAAAGCATCCCACCGTCTGAATGTGCAATAGAGACGAAGACAAAAGACTTAACATTCAAAGACATGCCACAAGAAAGAGCCTTAGGCATTCAATGGAGTATCGAAAAAGACAGTTTCAAATTTGACAACACTTTAAAGGATCAACCAGCAACACGCCGAGGCATCTTGTCTACTGTTGCATCCATCTATGACCCCCTTGGCTTCCTGGCGCCGTACGTGCTTAATGGAAAACAGATTCTGCAGGAAATGTGCCACCAAGGTATCAACTGGGACGACCCCCTGCCAGAAGCACTGAGGCCAAGGTGGGAGAGCTGGCAACGTGATTTTGCTAACTTAGACAAGGTAAACATAACACGCTGTTACTTTCCTGCTAGTTTTGGAGAGCTTAAACAAATAGAGTTGCACCACTTTTCGGATGCGAGTACATGTGGTTATGGACAATGCACCTATTTAAGAGGCATAAACACTAAAGAGGAGATTCACTGTTCATTAGTAATTGCCAAAGCTCGTGTTTCTCCTACTAAGCTGACTACAATCCCCAGACTTGAACTAACTGCAGCTGTAGTTTCAGTTTCAGTCAGTAACATGTTAAGAGACGAACTTTGTTATGCTCAAGTCAAAGAGTATTTTTGGACTGATTCAAAGGTAGTTTTGGGCTACATAAACAATGATGCACGTCGTTTCCATACTTTTGTAGCAAATAGAGTCCAAAAGATTCGGCAAAGTACAAGCCCTCAGCAATGGTTTTACGTGCCATCAGAAGAGAACCCAGCCGATAGTGCATCTAGAGGTAAGCCTGTCACAGAGCTTCTCTCATCTGATTGGTTCACCGGCCCCTCCTTTCTTTGGGAGAGGGACCTGCCCACAACACGAAGTATAAAGCTAGATCTATCTATTGGAGATCCAGAAGTTAGAAAAACACAGACAATGCTAACTAAAGTTACAGAGACATTCAGCCTTGCAGAACGTTTGTCAATGTTCTCTTCATGGTCCAATGCAGTCAAAGCTGTAGCACGTCTTGTAAGAAGAGCTAAGAAAGTCAAATCAAATGCACCTGCTACAGTGAGTGAAAAAGAAAGTGCAGTACATATCATCATTCATGACGTACAAAAACAAACATATGCAGAGGAGACAAAACTATTGAACAAAGGCAGTCAACTCCCACATCACAACAAACTGTTCCACCTAGACATTTTCATGGACACGGACGGTCTTCTCAAAGTGGGAGGGAGACTTTCATCAATCAAAGACTCTTTTAAACATCCAATTGTCATGCCAAAAGAACATCACGTGACCAAACTCATAATAGCTCACTGTCATGACAAAGTAAAACACCAGGGAAAAGGCTTCACCATAAACGAAATCAGATCCAGTGGCTACTGGATTCCAGGGATGAGCAGAACTGTTTCTTCCTTCATTCGTCAGTGTGTCATCTGTCGCAGAATTCGCAGAGCTCCTGAAGGTCAGAGAATGAGTGATCTACCTGCCGAACGCTTAGAGCCCTCTCCGCCCTTCACATACTCTGGTATGGACTGTTTCGACCCTTTTATTACTATAGAAGGCCGAAAACAACATAAACGGTATGGACTTTTATTTACGTGCTTTTGCTCCCGCGCCATTCACATAGAGTTATTAGATGACTTATCCACTGACACATTCATTAATGCATTAAGGTGTTTTATTGCTATTAGGGGTACAGTCCGCCAAATTCAGTGTGATCAGGGAACAAACTTTGTTGGCGCACAAAATGAGTTTAAAGCTGCCCTTAAAGAACTAGACACCCAAAGACTGAGCACTTATCTGTCCCAAAAACAGTGCGACTTTGTGATGAATGCACCTCACTCCAGTCACGCAGGCGGAGTGTGGGAGCGCCAGATAAAGACTGTCAGAAGTGTATTGAACACTACTCTTTCACTTGCCCATGGTAGACTTAATGACGCTTCATTAAGGACTTTATTCTATGAATCTATGGCCATAGTCAATAGTCGACCACTGACTGTAGACAACCTCAACAACCCAGACAGCTTAGAACCACTTACACCTAACCACCTGCTCCACATGAAATCCAGCACAATACTGCCCCCACCTGGTGCCTTTCCAAAGGAGGACCTCTACGGAGCAAAGAGATGGCGTCGCGTGCAGTTTTTGGCTGAACAGTTCTGGTGCAGGTGGAGGCGCGAGTATCTGCACAACATTATCGCCAGGCAGCGCTGGCACTCACCAAAAAGAAACCTAAAAGTAGGTGATGTTGTGTTGGACATCGATGAACTGTTACCCAGAGGTGAATGGAGACTTGCCAGAGTCCTGGAGACTGTTAGTGGCAAGGACGGACTCGTGAGAAGAGTAAAAATCGCCTTTGGTGACAAAAGACTGAATAACAAAGGTCAACGCTGTAATAAACTTTCTATTGTAGAGCGTCCAGTGCAAAAGCTAATTCTGATATTAGAAAATTCATAAGCTAATCATAAGTTCATGAGCTAATAATAATAAATAGAAATGGTTATTTCTTGTTTTGAAAATTATTCGTTGTTGTTCTGATGTAACCCAACACTCATATTTTTGGTGGGAGTGTAAATAACCACAAATGTAATAAGTCTATTATAAGTTGTTTTATTGTGAAAATTGGTAACTTCCTGTTACGCATTTATTTTGTGTATGTGTTTCCTGGTGAGCGTAATACAGAACGTGAATGGCACAGAGCTCATTTAGACACTCTATGGTACGGAGCCACCGTAAAAATCACAGTAATTCTTGCAGCCCCTACGAAGAGGCAAAAGGTATATGTTGTGATTGCTATAAGTGTTTTGTCTATTGTAATCATTTTCCTTTGGACAACCTTAATGAGCATGTATTTGTTATTTCAGCTCTTACGGTGGTGGTGGTGGTGGTCAATTGGTTGTACGGCACGGTTTAACAAATAAAGGCCACAAAACCATCAGTAAAAGCCTACTCTTCATTCGTGGGGCATGCTACAACCACTATATGTACTAGTGTGCAACTTTGACCACACTAGTATTTGTATGTCAACTGCTATCAACATGTCACATTTTCAGCAGTAGTGCTAGAAGAATACATTTTCTATATCACTAGTAGTACCAGTGATGATTTGACTATTTTTCACAAAACTGTTAGAGGTACTAGTCAGTACGCTAAGACATTTCACAGAACCCAATTTGACCAATGCAAAAACAGCAACAGACTTTCTTCTACAGACTGTTTGCACATACTTATATATACTACCCCAAATTATTATTATTATTAAGTCACCAGAGCAAAACTAGCGCTACCAATGTGCGCATGTGAGAGATGCTAACCCAACCTCAGGTTCACCAGCATATGGTCTTGCCATTATTATATCAGCAAAACAACGATCACGTTGGTCCCGCGCCTGGCGGGGCCTCTTAATTACTCATTAACAATATCAAAAAACCCTTTGAAATCACACAATGTCTGATTAAGGTGCCAAAGCAGTTGTAGCAGACGTATGGGGGCGTTTTGCTAATATACACCTTCAATTCAATGCAATTCAATTTTATTTGTAGAGCCCTATATCACATGTTGCCTCACAGGTCTTCACAGAAAGAGATGTAAACAATAAACAAGGTCATTGCAAACAATAAACAAAGTTAATAGACAATCAATAAACACACAAACAACAGGACTGTCCCAGGACATCCCCTGTCCTTAGACCCTCCATCACGGCAAGGAAAAACACCAAAAAACAATTTATGGGAAAAAGAGAAATATTAGGGAGAACCACATGATAGAGGGATCCACTCCCAGGACGGACAGGCTATAGATGTGTCCAGGACTGATGGATGTGGTCCTTAGGGAGCTCAATGTGTGTGTATGGATGCAGCAGGTTTAGGGGCACATCCAAACCTTGGTGTCGCCGTTCACTCAAACCTTTGATAAATCAATCCCAAACTGTCATTGCATATCAGTGTAAACATCGTAAAAGATGTTACTATAGACTACAGACCTGGTTCGTTGAAGTTTTACAGAATACACCCTACTGTCTTCATATCTCACTTTCACTCACTTTTTCCTGTCAGTGTGATGGAATTATATCATAGAAAAACTTGAACACTTGAACCAAAAAAGGAAAAATGTGCTTGTCGGAGAGTCTTCATTTCTAATTCATCGGAGTAATAAAAGTTGTTGCCAGTGAGTTATTACTGTCCAGCCTTCCTTTGTCAAACTGACAGCTGAGGGACTGGTTCATAGGCAAACACACTTTAGTGTTGTGGTAACATGAAGAGGGTCGGTCACAGCTCTTCCGGGAGACCCCTTGGATTAGATTACTTTTTTTTCATTACATTTTTTATTTTTTTTATTTTTTGTGGGATAGCGTTTAATACAAAGGAAAGTGCTGATTTTTGTAAGGATTTGTTTTGTGTGATTTTATTCTTTGACCAGATATTATTAGCATTGTCCCAACATCTTACTGTGTTAGGACACTCTTTTAGCTGCCAATATCTATGGATGAAAAAAACATAGAAAGATGAACAGTAATGTACAATTGTAGCTACAGCATCAGTACATGAATGAACTCAAAACCTCCCAAAATGTCTTTGAATATTAAATCCGCATCAGGATTTTCCATAAGATTGTTTTTCTTTTTGATTGTCAAACAAAAATATTTCATACTCATTTATCTTGTACATGCACAGGCAGCCATGTTGACAGGTGGGCACTGTCTATCAAACAGATCTCAGTTTGGTGAATCTACCCCACACTGCTGTGTTATGGCTAAATCTGTTATGCTCAAAATGATGTGATGTACTCTGACAACCTTAAAAAGTGGGAAAGTTTGCATCTGGAAAATTACGCCTAATACAAGAAAAAAATAGCCAACCGTAGATAGGAATGCATTAACTTAGGGCCTGTTATAACCAAAAACATGAATCATTTTGTGATACTGAGATCAAGACCAGGGTGTGAACCACTGGATAAGATCCCAGTTATAAAATCAAACCTTAGACCAAGCCCAGATTTATAGAACATGATTTATAATGGGGAAGTGAATTTATAGGGTTGTTTTAGTGTAAATAGTGTGGAAAATATTATGTTTTGATACTTGCTTGTAGTGTAAAGGAGGTTCTGTTTTTGCTCATAATCTATAATCTGTTAGTAACAAAACTCAAAATGTTGATGGAAGAGGCAACAGGGATAACTAGCCAGTAGTCATGTGTACTCTTAAAACAACAACTTATACAGTGACTTGAAGACGGGTTTATGTTTTGCAGTGTAATTTCTAAACAGTTGCAGTCATAGAGCCCATTTACACAAAATCATATTGGAATCTTTGGAATTCTTCCAGTGGTGCATAATAACCATGTTTTGGCTAAGACTGTGAGATAAGTTTTATTTAGCAACATTTTTTTGCAACTATCGCACAATTCCTCTAATGTTTTATGACCCACATAACTGTATGAATTAGTTTTTTGTATTGGTTTGTGCAGACAGTAAAAGATCATCTGATTCAAATGCCGCCTTTCCTCTCCCACTAACACAAAAATCACTGGCAGCACAATTTCCCAAAACAGATCAGAACCCTTTTTCTCGAGAAATCCTGAAAAAGTAATTCAGCCTTAGGTCCTTGAGTCATGCAACAAGTCTATGAGAGTTACTGTTACTATTACTGAAGATGAACTGAGAAGACTGTATACTGAGAAATGGTCTATTGAAAATACTTTTACTTCTGTTTCTGCTGATTCTTCTACCCCTGTCTTCAACAAGGCATTTTTACCACACAGCTACTGCTACTCTTTTTTTTTTTTTATCAAACTTTTCTCAAATATAAGGCGCACCGGACCATAAGGCGCATTAAGCGAAACAAAACAGTCAGACAAGTCAGTCAGTCAAACTTTATTAAATGCGTTCACAATAACTCTCAACATTGATCAAACGTTAATGGGGGTATTCACAATAACTCTCAACATTGTTCAAACGTTAATGGCCGTATTCACAATAACGTTCAACCTTGTTCAGTTGTAACACGTAAAATTATATGGCAATTTTGGGGTCATATATATAAACACTAATAATAGTACCAAAACATTTTGACGGAGCCCCTTGGGCACCGTGTGACACAAAATCGCTTGGAGGTCAGTAAGCACAACCAGAATTATTCCATATATAAGGCGCTCCGGATTATACGGCGCACTGTTGGTTTTTGAGAAAATTATAGGCTTTTAAGTGCGCCTTATAGTGCGGAAAATACGGTATATTGCTGTATTGAAATCCTAGTGTAGAAAAGCAAAAATACTTCCATGCCACTTACAAAATCACCACAAAATCTTCTTTCTTCTCCATTCTAAAGCTTGGTTTGAACTTGAGCAAATTTCCCTTAAAAACTACACCAAGTACCACCTAAAGTACCATTATACTTAATCAGGATTAGGGTTTAAAATAGTGTGTTAAAACCAGAACCAGAAGTGTCTAGGTCTATCCAGTACTAAAGCAGATATAAAATCAATCCTGACTTGAACTGCAAAAAAACCCTGAATACCACCAAGAAGTCTCAGCTATAGTCATTGACCACATTTGGAGAACCTCTTAGAACTTAGTGCATTGAGTTCCTGCTGCCCAACTCCAGTTAAACAAGTCTATTATCTTATATTTTATTGAAGGCGAACTGACTCAGACTTGAATCTGTCATCTTTTCCGATCCAACTGACTATTCATACAAAGCTATTAAATCAGTAACATCTCAAACACAAGCTCTATTGACTGTGCTCCCAGATTGTTTCAAAGGGGTCCCCTGCAGAAAAAGTGCTGCCTTGTCAAATGTGGAAACGCTTGGCTTCACCGTGGCCCTTGACCAAAGCATGTTCACGCTATTGACATCAGCCGAAGGGGCTTTCCTCATGATATCATTGCAGTTTTGCCTGACTCTCAGCATGTTCTCTGTGGGTGGGGGGTAAAAAGCCCCCCACCCCCCACCCCGGGTCAGGACTCCGGCCCGGGACGTCCCGTTTGGAGATGATGAGGTGTTTCATTTCTCCTCCAGAGGTTTATATGACTTCAGCCAAGGAACATTATATTGTTACACCCACTTATAGAAAGGGGGAACTCTTATCCTAAAGCAAAGCAGGTTCTTAATGGTATGCAATGTCCTCTCATAATTTTTTTTTTTAAAATAAATAAATATTCCCTATTATATATATGCCAAAAGTTGGTCCTTGCCATATAAAATAAATCATGACTTCCCTTTTACAGGCACTATATATCAGGCTGCATGTGATATAACTCTATACCTAATGCTGCTGTAGTGAAAGGTATATCTTTGCACACATATTAGATTTGCATGATGCATTGTTGTTGAAACTGAGACTATAAAAATACAGGGGTCAGCAAGAGGCATGGATGGCACAGTGAAGCATAGTCTATGAGAGAAGAGTATAATTGTGCACTGTATGCTTTTGAAAAAGTTGTTTATTGGACATCAGAGTTGACAGATTCACAGATTAGGCACAAAACTATCCAGTTGTGTCCATTTGATGCGCTAAAATATGGCTAGAATAAGTAGATTCTGGACATTAACGTTGTTATTGGCTTTCAGCATTGGTAAACTCAGAGACATGAGAATTTGGCAAAAATGTTATTCTGCACTTCTGTACTAGTGAGGTTTGTTATTAGTATACTGCTGCTTTCTTATGTATTTGTAGTATTCTTTTACTGTATGTGTCTAAGCTAATTACAAAAGAGAGGTTAAAAAGTCTACTGAGCTATAATTTGCATGTTTAATTGTATCATCAACTTATGCTTCCTTTCATATCCTCAGTTATCACAAATCTGCCTTCAATTTACCAATTTCCCCAAAAATTCTTGGACCACAATTTCTGAAACAACATTGTAAACATACTGTGTCTATCAGCACATAATGTTCAATAATACAAAACCAGAAGTGTTTTATGTCTGGAATAATCATTTCTCTATGGTTGTCTTTTAAACATAATTTTTTTACTTGGGTGCATTGAGTATTATGAAACATTCTGTAATGATTTGCACCAGGATAAATGGACTGTAGCTAATTCTGGCAAAGAACATTCAAAACATTCTATTTTAATTATTTTGTTTATTTTAGTGGTAATAGGTTGAGGTATGAAGTTTCAGTTAGCAACAACAGATGTCAAATTGCTGTAGGCAAAGGTTCATGGTGCATTGTTCAAAGTGTGGCAAACCGCTTTACATACTTCAATCCTCAAATAACTCTACTGTTAATACTTTGTAGCAGCTTGAAGTTCACAGCTATAGTGTTGATGGCGCTTGTTTAGGTCTTGTAGTATTAAGTGCTTTCAAGAATGCTTCAAGATGGCCAGAAAGACAAAGACATTTGTAAAAACGGCTTCAGACCCCACTACTACCAGCAACCAATTGGAGTGTGCAGTTGTAAAGTTATTCCGGCAAAATTGCTGATTTAAAGCAACAGTTCTCATTTTTCGCACCATATCCTCTAAGAACTATTTTGATAGTTGATAAAATGAGCCTAAACTAGACTAAACCCTTACTAAACTAGGCCTGTGCTGTCATCCCTGGTGTATATCGGCGAAACGGTCCCATACGTCTGCCACAACTGTCAC
>JAVQKC010026408.1:0-12932 GCA_036025475.1 Philypnodon macrostomus | reverse complement strand
CCCTGTCGAGCTCATGGCGGAACAGGTGTGAGACATGAGTGTTAAAGTTAAATTGTCTTGACCTTGAACTAGTACATGTAGATTCCCAACTGCTGAGCTTGTAAAATAGATTTTGTTCTCTACAGTCTAACATTAACACTTGTGTCTTATAGGCCTGACCATCTGGTGCTGTCCATGGTACTGAAATGGAGTTAAACAGCAAATAACACACAAAGCTTGTATAGTATGCATGGTCAAACTATTTGTTGTTAATAGATTAATTTAAATTTGCTACATAGAGCATTAAGGGACAATTTTAAAGCTAAAATTTTAATTTTACACACTTAACACTTTATTTACCATAGCCCTTAACTACACTGTATCAACCTCATTAAGTACAATGTAATACACTGTGTAACAAACTGTAATAACATGTAACTACATTGTACATACAGAATGGTATAATGTAGTTACAAGCTATTGCAGTTTGTTACACAGTGTATTACATTGTACTTAATGAGGTCGATACAATTTAGTTAAGGGATATGTAAAATAAAGTGTCTATATATATTAGCTATGGAAAGTTATTCATTTTACCAGGGAGGGCAGCTATGTTAGGTAGTGGGCTTTACCATCTTTTTAAATGCAAAATGTGCTGCACAGACACTTAAAATATTCACACATACACCATAGTCAACCTCAGTTTATCCGGCCCATTTTAATGATTCAAACCCAACTCTGTCTGTCATTCTGAATGCTGCTGTTGTTTTTGTTAGACATATCACACATAATCTCCCCTGACCTGATGCCGCATTCCTTCCTGTGTGCCCTATAAGTATATTATTATTTTCTTCCCCTCTGCTGAAAATTAGCCGTTAGAGACACCGCTGTGATGTTGCTAATGGTCGAGGCGGGGCCACAGACTGCGGCCAGTTTGCCCCCGTAGGGCCGTGACACCCAGCCACTCAAAGTAAGATATAAATGCGTGTTTATTTATTTTAGATTTTTTTCTGATACAAACTCGGTGTGGTCATGACTTCCACCATCACCGTTGTCATGGCAACACCAACTGAAAGACTGCCAGCATCACGTCTGGCCCATTAGCACATAGTAAAAAAGGTAAGGGGGGTATTGTTTTCTCCCAGACACAGCTGTTTGCAACACCTTTTAATATGAATGATGAAGAGTAGGTCATGTGGGTTAGAGAGCTTAGAGTTCCCATGTATCTAAGCTGGGAAGCTGTAGGAGGACAAAGTCACTGTTTATAGAAGCTCAAATAATGATTAATGGCATTTTTTAGTAGATTTATTGTCAAAGCCTTACATAATGTACGTTATTAAAGTATTTCTATGGAATTAATATATGTTTATAAGACTTTTTACTAAGTTATAGATCCATTTTAGGTGCTGATAAGCCATTAACAAGACTAAACTCTATGTTATAATGGGTTTATAAGGCTTAATAGGCCACTCATGTACTATGGCTTATTAATGTATTTTTTAAGCTATCTATAACTGTTAATAAATCTCTCAAAGGCTTATTAACACATAATTAATGCTTTCTTAATTCCTTATAAATGGTTTATTAACACACCTGATTATGAAGCGTTTATTTACATATGAACGCACCCCTATGTCAATCATGCTGCCGGCGGGCTTGCAAACAAGTGAAAAATCTATACTGACAGTCTTCATTGGTGGAAGACACAACAATCACTCCATTATGACCCTGCAGTAAGAAATGGGTTGCTTTGCTCTGAAAATATATACCATAAAAACATAATTCACTTTACAGCTTGGTAGCTAAATGTAGCTGAGTTGGAATAAATAAACAGTCCTGTATTGCTATACATGTGTGTGCTATTTTCTAGCCACCAAGTTCTGCCTTAAGTAAAATGATCAGTAAAAGTTGTGTCTGCCAGAATCTGTCACAGCCGGATTGTGCATAACTGTTCTCCTCTTTGATCCACACTGAAGACGCTGCTCTGAATTCATTATGGCCATATCTGGGGCGTAAAACATATCTCGCTCTAAAACAAAAAGGTCAGAGAGTGCACCGGCCCCTCATTATTTAATCGTCTGACTTGAATGAATGTGGGCTGCCCAAGGTCCATGTTATTGCCTTAACAACTCAGGCTGATAACTGCAGACATAGAAAGCAGTTTGAGAGAGTAAGTGTTTTGAGGAGACACCATTTAGACACATTATGTTCAGTATTTGTTAACCATAGATTCAATAGTGGGTCATTCAATTGCTTCTTCACAAAAGCATTAGTAAATTGATTTGCGCTGATAATGTATCTATTATACTGTGTATTATCCTAAACTGAAATAATATTGGATTCTTTTTTTTATTATTATTATTATTATTGTGCTTCCCAAGGCTCCGAGGCTTTCACAAAGTGAATTCATTACTGATTTACTTCACAGTCACGCATAAAGGTGGTAAGCCACATTTGTATCAACAGCCTCTCTGACCTCTGCAATCATTAAGGCATTTATACATTAATTTTAAGTTGAGTGAAGTGTCTTGCCCATGGACACAAGGGCAGTATGAACAGGTTGGAGTAGGAATCAAAATGCTATTAGACCACTTGATGATTATACCATTTTCCAGCTTAACAAATGCTTGTCTATTGCCTCTCAAACATAGCCGTGGTGGGGCCCTTGTTAAAATAATGCAGAAGTCAGTTTCAAGTGCTCAGGAGGAATTTATTGTACCAGTGTCCAAAGTGCAAAAACAGCCAAGAATGGGCAAACTATTTATAGTGAAGGGAAAATGTACAAATGGAACAGCTCAAATTCTGAGTTCAGCAATAACTCACTGTCCCTTTTAAAATGTAGTCACAAGCACAGTGCACAATATTACCTTCACTGTAAAAGGCTGAAGACTGAATTTGAGGCCCTTTAATCCCCCATTGCCCCTCCCATTGGGCAATAACATTGTACACAACATTAATAAATAAGGAAGCAATAATGAATCATGTAAACATTCAGAAAGGCATAATAATCACCAGATAAATGATAGAATCAAAATAAAGAAAAATACAAGCTGCACATGTGTGGATGAAACACTAAAACATCCCCAAGTGTGCGCCCCTGGGCGTATTACAATTGTGGGAGAACGGGGGAAAAGGCCTTAGTATCGCGTCCTATTAAAATGAATAAAGCAGTGTGTAGATGTGGAAAATGAGCGAGTGAATGAGCGTCTGTGCATGCGTGTGAATGTATGAATGCACTGGCTATAAAAAAATATGGATACAATAGCCCCGGAAGCATAACTGCATAAAGCATGTTAATCATCGTGAGCTTAAAGTGGAGAAAATGAAATTATTTGGATATAGTGGGATTGAAAATAAGCCCAGGTAAAAGTCCATTGTACAGTCATTCCGTTTAACCAGCTATAGTGTCTCTGATATATGTCTGTGCAAAGACCTGATTGGAAGTCTCTGTGATGGTCTCTGACAAGAAAGTTGACGAAATAGAACAAGACTGACTCAAAAACGACTTTATACTTCTGTCTCGTCAAAAAGTTCATCAACTTTCTGCAATGTATGCTGAAGTTCGAAATGCAATATTTAAGTTTTGCCAGAAATAATATGGACACCCACTTGCCTCCTGTTGCCTGAACACTAGACTACATATGTTGGAGCCAATGTTGTGAAAGATATCGAGTCAATCTCAGATCATGCTTTTATAGAGACAAGTGTTGCAGAGTCAGGCTCCCGCAAATGGACTGCACAGACTGAAGAAACATGGATTTTTGAAACACAAGTTATATTTGTTCTACAAGGTGGCACAGCCGTTTGCAATTCTCCGCGTGGAGTCTGCATTGTGATCCTTGTGATACTGTTGGTTCTTTCTGGGTATCATGACTATGTCCCACTGGCCAAAGACATGCAAGTATAACGTTATGTCTGGTTTGCTAAAAGCGATAGTCGGGATTTTAGTGCCAAATCTATGTCTAAGTCTAGATATGATTCTACGTGAAGGGTAAACAAAAGAGTGAAAATGAATGTCTGTTGTCTTCGCATAGACACTATTTATTAAGCCAATTTTGCAATATTTTGAATTCATTATAAGTATATTTTATTATGCTGTTAGCAGAGTTATGTCATCTTGTATGTTTGTGTACTTAGCAAGGGAGTTTTTAAACAGAGACCTACAATATAAGGATTGGACAATATTTTGAATTCATCAAGATTGCCGTGACCCACATTTGTACCATGACCCAACCATTTGCAAAACACAGTACATTATTTTATTGTTAGATTTGACTCCGGGGGCATTACTAGCTAAGAAGGATGCATGAATGTATACATTATATCGGGTCTATTTGAAAAGATTCACATCACGATGCAAACATGTGTGCCCTATTTACGCCTCAATCTGGGGTGATAAGTCTGTGCTGTGTGATACTGTCTGTCCGCCCACTGCCCACATTGTATCTCTGTATTTAATTATGTGCCTGACAAAGACACAGGAGACAATTCAGTCCTTTGTAGTAATTGATCCTTCCACCTGAGGGCAGTACTTTCTAATCTAATATCACACACAAATCTGCTCCACATCTTCAATTAAACCACTGTATGAGATTGGGTTAGTTCGTTTACGCCAACAAAATCAATTGAGTAGATGGCAGTTTTTTGAAAGCTGGGCCAATAAACAGGTTTGAGCATTAGGTGATTATTTTTGAGATAAGAATCTTTTTTATTCTGACACATTTGAATGTCACAGGGCACCCAAGAGACATTCTGTTCAAACCAAATTGAGATGGAGCTAGTTAAGTGCACAGCAAGCAGTCTGTCTATTTACAAAAGCAACGGGTACTCTTAGTTTCATTATTTCACTTTGAATTTCATGTTTCCACTTTTTGCAGAACTATTATCATTTACTATTTATTACCAAAGATTTGTATTCTAACCTTTGAATATGTCAGGCTTAATGTGCAGAGTAATTAGAGTTTTATGTAGAATGTGGAGCATTGTTCAGACTTCAGATCGAAGCAGTTTATTGGTAGGTCTTGAAAGTTCATTCAGTTTCTATCCCCAGCTACTGCAAATCTAAAATAAAGTAGGCAGAGAGTAGACAACCTCATTGTAGAATTATGATGGGTCACTTGATATATTCTGCATGCACTGTAAGATATAAAACCTGTTACTGTCTTATTGTATGCATGTGCACTTTGATTCTTGATGGGTTTGATGTTATTTATATCTCCCAATGGTCTTTATCTGGGCTTGGAAATAGCCCAAAAAGTATTCTGACTTTATATGCATCATACTGTACATTTGACGTCATAAGAATACATTTCAAATACAACCTAAATCTATATATTAATACTTGCCACTTCTGCACTCATTGGAGACCAGATCAGAATAAGAATGGTCTATGCCACCATTATCAAACCTGGAAGAAAATGGGACGTGTTGCCTTGTCAGTATTTGGGACAATAACACTCCTTGTTACCGGGTCACACCTGTTGGTTTCTATTCAACAGATCCACACAAATGGATCCCCAAGTACCTGTCTAACTGCGGTGTGTTCCTGTGACTGAAGGTGCCCAAGACATTATTGTGCTCACTGCTTTTTGGACAAAATGTGACTTGTGCGATACTTTGAGATACTCAGTATAAGTATAAGTTGCACAATTGCATTTGTAGCACACATATGCAATTATAAAAAAAAAAAAAAAAAATCCAGCAGGTGTCATAAAGGCAGATGAGAGATCGCAAATAAAGACTTCTTCTTGTTCTTCCTCTTTGTCATCTTTTTCATCATCATCTTCTTTTTTGTCATTGTCTTCTTTTTGTCTTCTTCGTCATCTTTTTTTTCTTCGTCTTCTTCTTTGTCTTATTCTTCTTCGTCTTCTTTGTCTTCTTCGTCGTCTTATTCTTCTTCGTTGTCTTCTTCTTCGTCTTCTTCTTCTTCTTCGTCGTCTTCTTCGTCGTCGTCATCTTCTTCGTCGTCATCTTCTTCGTCGTCGTCGTCGTCTTCTTCGTCATCTTCTTCGTCGTCGTCATCTTCTTCGTC
The DNA here is from genome assembly GCA_036025475.1 of Philypnodon macrostomus. Lineage (NCBI taxonomy): Eukaryota > Metazoa > Chordata > Actinopteri > Gobiiformes > Eleotridae > Philypnodon > Philypnodon macrostomus. The sequence goes on along the minus strand of JAVQKC010026408.1, from coordinate 6,922 downwards.
GTCTTCTTCTTCGTCGTCTTCTTCTTCGTCGTCTTCTTTGTCTTCTTCTTCGTCGTCTTCTTTGTCGTCTTCATCTTCTTCAGCACCCATATCCAAATAATCTTATAATAAGGGGTTAATAACCTCTTCCCTTCAAAACATCTTCCTCCAAAATACCACAAATGAATCATAACTAGTTTACCAGCTAGACTGGCCCATACTGAAGGTTTATTTAACTGATGCAAAATATTATTGATGTATCAGAAGTTAAAACAGGACCTTTCTGGACGATGTGACAAAACTTCAACTGCATCCACATTTTTTACAGCAACAACACTCATAACCAGCTCCACATCCCTACGTCTAGTGGCGGATTTAGCGATTTGGGGGCTCAACATGACATGGGTTAGGGGGCCCTCTGTATTTGGCACTTTTGAAATCAATAGTAAAAATTCTGTTGATTTGTCAGTCCACACCATCCAGATTGCTTTACCATACAGAGAAAGGAAAACTGGTTAGCCGTATTGGCTTTTTACAATGTTAAAAAATGTTTAATAATTATATTTATGTTAGGCTTCATTTATGGGGTCCCTGAAAGCTTGTGGCCAACTTTCGCGCTGCCTATGCCTACTTCAACATGTCTCTGATGCCAAATAAATGTCCAGACTTGACTTTTACCACAATCTCACCACAGCAGTTGTAAATATGCACCATTAAAAGTCTCAAAGTTTTCCAAAGTTTTGAACATGCAGTTTGATATATTATTTTGTCTTCTTTTTGAGCCACAGGAGAAACATGACAAACAGCTCTGTAACATGACATGCTGTTTTCTTCTGAAAGCTTTCAGCAATTACATGTCTTTCCATTTGCCGGAGAGTGACAGTGCCAGATTATTAAGTATTACACTAATTCTTTCTCACTAAGACAAAAAAGAAGCGATTAACTTTGCTGTACGGTATCAGTGTTGCTATAGACTCCACGAGGCGGGCTAAATTAAATTGTCACTCTAGCCTAGGCCATTGAATTATTGTTTTTGTGCATTTATGAAGGGAACTGTTTTTCCATCCTCCGCGGTGATGTCATCTACCCAAACACGAAGAAGACGAGAGGGCCTCAGGCAAGAGTTTTTGAAGCCTGGAAATAATTGAATTGTGTAAAGGAGAATGTAATTGTCTCTGGCAGCGGATCTAAAACAATGTGACTTAGGGCGAGTGATTTGAATATTATCAGCAGGTAAACAAATAGAGCATAGAGAATTTGGATTGACTGCAGAAAGAAGGTATGTACGAAATATAGTGTTTGTACTTTCCTTTAACTTTAAAGGGATACTATGTAAGATTCCCCCCCAAAAATAAATGTAGAGCTGTAGAAATGGCTGCTTCCTCAGAAGTCACATCGACAGACAACACAATAATAGAAGCGATCAACTTACTGGCACCACAAAAATCAATACATTTGCAATGTTTACACATACAATGTCTGACAGCCATCTTGGATTTTATATTATACTTTTAACAATACTCAGTGTCCTCTAGATGGCGATAGAGAGATAATTCTGACCACAATTATAGACTATAGTAGGTGCCAATGTGGTCTTTTTTTAACATCAAACTGGTTTTGTTGCAAGGACTATGTTATACTAAAAGAGGCAATTTTACTACAATTGTTTTGATCCAATATAATGCATGGTGTACTTGACAAATGAATGACAAATCCTTTGATAAATCCAGTACTTACTGAGTGTCTGTACATTTAATCTCCTTTCTCCACACATAATCTGATTGAGCTGATGAAGTTCAAGATCCAGCTTACATTTCATGGCCATAACTTTCAAAAACTTCCCTTGTGTTGATCCAAAATTATATTTATTTTGCACATTCACTCTTGACTCAAGAAAGATGGGGTGCTCAGTGCCAGAGTGGTCTATCCTCAGGCATGCTGAAACTCAAGAGTATGCATGTTCTTCCCGTGTCACTGGTGGTCCTCTCCAACTTACCCCCGCCGGACAAAGACAATTAAGAATTTGTAAATCTAATTTCCCCAGTGAAATATTATGGGGGGATGGTTGTACCTGTCATTCAGATCTGTGACTATTTATTGACCAGATTCATAACTGCTGGCAGGGGCTCCACTCAGCAATTATCACACTGAAAAAGACTAATGAATAGTTGTCGAAAGCCAATGTAGTTACCGTATTTTCCGCACTATAGGGCGCACTGGATTATAAGGCGCACTGTCAATGAATGGTCTATTTTTCAAATAAGGCGCACCGGACCATAAGGCGCATTAGGCGAAACAAAACAGTCAGACAAGTCAGTCAGTCAAACTTTATTAAACGCGTTCACAATAACTCTCAACAGTGTTCAAACGTTAATGGGCATTATTACGCTAAATCAAACGTTAGCGTATTCACAATAATTTAAATGTATTCAGTTATAACACGTAACATACAACACAATACAGTCACTTTTTCAGTTTATTCCTCGTCCACAAATCCCTCAAAGGTCAGTAAGCACAACCAGAATTAATCCATATATAAGGCTCTGGATTATAAGGCGCATTGTTGGTTTTTGAGAAAATTAAAGGTTTTTAAGTGCGCCTTATAGTGCGGGAAATACAGTACTCCTACAACATCAACACGTGGACAAACTACCTGAAATGCTTCTTGTGTTTAGGTGAATCATCCCAAATGGACTTTGACAACGTAGTGGTGCCCGGCCTCAGTAGCTTCAGCAGCGACGAGGCGGCCATGGCTGTCATCATGAGTTTATTAGAGACTGACGCCAACATGGGGCAGAGCGGAGACTTCGATGATCTACACTGGCCTTTTTAAACTCCTCCTCGACCACGCACCACCGACCCGGCAGCCAGCCTGGACTACTGAAAGGACACAACATCAGGAGCTATACAAGACAATGGACTTGAAAAGGAAGATGAATAATACTCCCAAAAGTGTCTTCCCCAATGACATTCACCCAAAAAACCATAGCATTGTCTATGACTGACCATGTCCAGAGGAGAGACTGCTTTGTGCATTGCTGCTAAAATGGTATATAATGAAACGGGACCGCTTTGAGACTTCAAGGCATTTTTTCTACAAAATAATGTGTATTTAATGCAATGTAGTTTTGAGATTTTTAGTAATTTTACCAATTGCTTAGATTTATAGAATAGTCCTTTATAGGGAAACTGAATAAAGACCCATCGGTGCATTATCTGATTAATAAATATTAGACTGCTTCAATTTAGGTAAGTTGTTCCCTACAGTAGTAAATTGTCAATCAACTCCATTATGGAGAAGCAGACAGGAGTAACTGATACACTGATATACTGAGACTATTATATATTCTTGTCAAGTATCGAGAGTGGGCGGGCTTTAGGTTTGTTTGGGTTTTGTCCGACGACATTTAATTTGTACTATTTTAGCAGTTTGCTGTTTGAGTTGTGGATATAATTGGCTGATTGGCTATTGTGGCTATTCTTTAAACGTTACCAGCCAATTATGATTTAAGCTAAAAATAGTTCTATATACAGTAGCCTGACAATAATGGGCTATTTCCTCCCAGTCTGTTTATGGCCAGATAGTTACAGTACAGACACTTTTGATTAGACATTGAAAATTGTTAGATTTTTGATTATGGAAGAATTCTTTCATTATAATGGATTGCTCTAGGGTTTACACACGATCTTTAGGCTAATAGTTAAACATTCTATATTAAAACCAACAGAACAAAGTGACTAGTGAATATGTTGGGCGACTATTGAAATCTACCAGCAATTGACCGTTTGGCTAGTGGTAATATCAAGACCTGGAAGAAAGTCACGTCATGTGTCTCCAGGGCTAGGCTACCATTGGATTGGTCTACGATAGGCTAAAACTAAATCAATCTGAGTCAGGCGTAAACAGTGAATAAAACAGGATTAAACCAGGTCTGCTCCACATATCCAACAGGAAGTCCATAGGCAGATTTACTTAACCCTTCAAACCAGAACTGGACATCTATATGCTGCCGTAGAGATGAATTTATGCTGTAGCCACTAGAGCTAACAATGCTAATCTGAACTGCTAACTTCACTAGCTAACCTACTGACATGTCACTGCGAAAAAGCCATCAAGCCTATTACAAAAACTTGACTTTGGTTTGTATTTGGAGGAAGAATAACTTGAATATTTATCATTTATTGAATATATTCTGAATTTTAAAGCTGACATTGCTAATTAAACAGAGCCATTTTCTGTGTTAGCCTACTGCTAAGCTATTGTATTTGCACATGATGGCACAAGACAAACTTTACTAAGAAAAATAACATGTATATTCACAGTAAACATTAGAAACTCACATTACACATGAAACTAATCTGGCAAAAGATACAGTCGGCAGGGTGCCAGATTTGGGGGGGTGGCCTCTGAGGGTCTTTATTATGTACCTAAATTATACATCTGTAAGTTTGCAATCTTATTTGATGAGCAGACGAATTCAGCAGCTCTTCTCCATTGTAGTGAATGGTACGCTTTCCCCTACAAAGTGACTGGAAGTGGCCATTATTGTGGCTGTTCCCATGTTTCCCACTGTTGCCGACTGTATCTATACATGCAATTATTGGTATCAATTAAAAAAACAAAAAAAAAACAGCATTAATGCACTGGTTCTCAAACGTTTTACACCAAATAGCCTACCATCTCAGAAAATGTACCATTGGACTGTACCATTGGATTGTACCATTGGGCTTCACTTGACCTAAATGAGATGAAAACCAGGAATAAAACTAGTTCCAAATTAGGTCTTAACCAAACAAGGAAGGAAGTCCAAACCAGGTCTAAATCACACATAAAACAGGACTAACACCAGAACTAATTTGACCCAACAGAACAACACATCGAACAATATCAGGACCTAAAACTGGAACAAAACCGTCTCTAAAAGAATTTAAATGAAACAAACCACCAGTAGGACCTGTACCACAGCTTGAGAACCACTGCATTGATTCATTATTGGATCCTTATGTTCCTCAAATGTCTATTACATGGATTGTATTGAAATCAGTGATGGTCTTTGAAAACCAGTCACTGATATTAACCTAATGTTGAAAATATAATGTGACTTAGTTGCCTTGGATTTTCATTTTTATATCAATCATTTGTGAATTTAAAAGCAAAGATTGTTGTTTATAGGCTGTACTTGGTGACGTTGTGAATGGACACTGAAGCGTTTGATCCCAGTCAAAATGTATTTATGGTGGATCTGCTGTAGAGGAACGGATTCATCTGGAAATAAATGTTTTCAGAAGTAGTTTTTCTTGAATTGTTATTGGATGAATGAATGAATACTAGTTCACACAAAAAATCTTAGTAAACTCTTATCAAGTAAATTGCTTAAACTAGAATTATGTGGGCGATAAGCACATTAGCCATTACCCTGAAGGTTGGTGGTTCAATGTCCTGGTATTGTGCCCTTGAGCAAAACACCTCATCCATCTTGCTCCCAGTTTCTACAACCCTAATGTGTTGGATTAGACCTGCAATGGATTTTTGATAACCATATTAATATTGCGATATCAATATTTTTTGCAGTATTTTGATGAAAGTTCAAAAACATAAATATTATATACACCAAAACACCAAACAGGAACTAAACCTGGTCTAAATCTGAATTAAACCATGCCTAAACCAGGGGGAAATAATCAGGACCAAATTAGGCTCTAATAAAACTAAATCAAGACTTAAGAAGTACATTCTTTGTACCAAAGAGCCTGGGTACCGCCAGAGGTCCCCGTACCAGAGTTTGTGAACCACTAGTCAAGGGTGTATGCAGAGAACGGGTGTGGTTCAGGAGAACTTTGTACATTGGTTCTTTTCACAGACTTCGGTGCAACTGGACAGATCTAAAGACGCTGTGAGTTTTTATTCTTCTTTATTCCTTTAGGGCATTTTTATTGTTCATTCTTTTTGAATGATTGCATCTGTTTTTACTCTTGCTAAGTGACCTTATTGTGAGTCAATTTTAAAAGCTGTAGCACTTTGAGATTTCCTTGAAATATAAAGTGCATTACAAATATAATAATTAATAATAATAAATAAGTATTTCACATTTATCTTCAGGCACATCTCTATCTACAGATCTATACGACACACAAAAGGGGCCTTGTTCACTGAGCTTTGAGTTGTGTTTTTCATTCACACATTTGTCTACTCCTATCACGGGGGTGTACTTAGGACTCAATTGCAACACACGCTACACAGAGTTCCAGTTCTAAGTCTTTATTTGAACAACATAAAAGTGGAACAAAAGTGGAACAGAAAATCTCTACCGTACAAAGACAGGCAGGTCACTGAGTCCAAGGCTCGGGGACAATGTCCAGTGTCGGGAGTAGATGTGAGGAGATGAGTGATCCGTAGTGTCCAGTAAGTCCGTACCAACGGGAGCTTATGGATAACTGACGGAGACTCGAGCAAGGAAACTTGAAGGACGAACCAGCAACGCCAGGTGAAGCAGAGGGGACTGATATAGTGTATTGGGATGAGATGGGGTACAGCAGCGGGCTCAGGTGCGCTGATCCCCGGCGGGAGACCGGAGAGAGGAATGGTGCTGGCCCGTAAACCCGGGAGAGGCCTAGAGCGGTCCGGTCACATAATCCTGTAAGCTGTGGCACTGACCTTCTGAGCTGGTTTGCCTTTTCTAAATGGTGATGATTTTCCATTGTCGTTTTGGTTGTAGTGAAGTGGGCGTGGCTAAACGACAGTCTTAAACGGACATGCACCTGATCTGATCTTTTTCAGCCGAGAGGATTCAACAACTCCCCAAAAGAATATGGTTTGAATGAATGCTTTAAAGAGTAACTAAACCCCAAAACACTTTTTTTTTGCTGATAAACTGTCTAAATGGGTCTCTACTGGTGCTGTCTTCTTGTTACTGTGCAATTTTTGAAATTTTCATGTAAACTT
>JAVQKC010026401.1:0-10073 GCA_036025475.1 Philypnodon macrostomus | reverse complement strand
AGTTTGAATATTGTATTTGATGGAAGTACAAGCATCCATTAGCACAAATCACGTATAACATCTTACGGATCTAGCTATGGCAATATGCAAAATATGAATGTAGCAACATGGCAAAAAATAAGGAAGCTTTATTCCATATATCGTTGGTACTGTCCGAATTACAATGCGGGATTGCTTAAAAAGTTACTGTTCCTAGTCCTGTAAGAGCGAATGTTTTGTCTGAAGTTTTTTGACAACTACATGCTGTATGAGAATGAGATCAGCCTGGATTACCAAAGCAAAGGGATGACCTACTCCGGATGGGCTAGCAACAAGGCGCAGACCACACCTGTAGCGCATGAATACAGGTAAAACTACCATCGACTCAAGCTTAATTCCTCAACATGGCTAGAAAAACAATGCATTTCTTCTTTACATTGTAGGCAGAAGATTTCCTGTTATTATAAAGTGGATGAGAGTGTGATGGTTGGTTTCGGATATAGAACAGGCAGTGCCCCATCAGCAGAGATCGGGACGGGACAACTGGCCGTTCAGATGAGGCTCGCTAAAGGTAATGTTGGTAGACGAGAAGTATTATATTTACAAGTCTATTATGTGATGAAACCTAAATAAAATGGTAATTACGGTATTGAATATTGGACAAACCAGGGACTAAACGGGGGAAAAAAACTAAAACTTGAGCCACAGACGATGACTACAAAAAGTGTATCACTAGTGTTCCCTGTACCACAGTTTGACAATCCCTGCAATTGGAAAATTCAATGTAAATGAATTAGTAAGAACTTGCTTGAAGTTTATTTCCTTTTCAGATTCTTCCTATGAGACGTTTCACCAGCCTGAGGATTATCCCGTGGCCAAGTACCTGAAAGAGCCTGTATATTTTGAGGTGGTTTTGATGCACTCCCTCGACCCAAACCTGGAGCTGATTCTGAAAAACTGTTGGGCCACGACCAGCCAAGACCGGAACGCACGGCCCAGCTGGGACATTATAGTAGACGGGTGAGTCAAGCTACTGTACACAATGATCAGGCATTACATTATGACGGGTAGTGTAAACGCGTCATCTCTTCATCATGGCACCCGTTAGTGGGTGGGGGGTTTTGGGCAACAAGTGAACAGTTTCTCCTCTTCAGTTGATGTATTCAAAACGGGAAGAAAAAAATGGGTCTGAGTGAGCTTGACTTGACTGGGTAAGAGCATCTCCAAACCTGAAGCTCTAGTGGGTGGTTCCCGGTCTGCAGTGGTCAGTATCTATCAAGTGTCCAGGGATGGCAAGGTGGTGTTCGGTGCTGTGTATTAGGCAGGAGGCCATAATGTTGTGCCTGATTGGCGTAAACTATATTGGAATATGTTTTTCTTGTAGTTGTGGGAACCATGAAGACAAACACCAGACCATCATCCTTCCGGTACAGAATGATGCCAGAGTCTCGTTACAGTCTCATGTCAAACGCTTTTCAATGAAGATGTTCACCTTCACCAAAGAAAATGACATTTTGAAAGATCAGGTAACACCCCCCTCTCAAGCCTATTAATACTAGGGGGAGCATGGTGGCCAAAACACGATCTGAATGGAGTCTGCACGTTCTTCCCCCATTACTGTGGGTTCTTTCTCCCACTATACAAAGACATGCATGTAAATGGTTGTCACTGCTTAAGGCCCATAGTACCTTCCTATGAACCTCTACTGTGAGGAGATTATGAAATGCTCATTACTGGGTACAATTGCAAATAAGCCATAGATTTTGTGCTTAGAGAAAGAGCCAATAAAACGCACTGCATTTAACATTGTAACAAATGCAGTCCCGCCACCTCAGCAACAGAACCATCACCACCTCAGGGATAGTCTCTCTTCCTATTCTATACAAAGAGTCTGGTCTCTTGACTGCATTTACATTCAAGAGTGGAGTTTATAGAGTTTATTATACTTGTAGCATTATCAAAGCACAAATCATACATAATGCGGGCCACAGTTTGGCTCGGTTGGTAGAGCGTGCCAAGAACAGTGCTTGCCCCGGGGTCGTGAGTTCGGGTCCGGCTCAAACCAAAAGTAGTTGAATGGTTTTTATTACAATTGTTGCAGATCCACATTCATTGCGACGCAGTGGTTTGTGACTCCAGTGACCAACCGGCTGGTTCCTGTAGCGTGCAGTGTTTGCAATCTAATCAAAGCCCCGGTGTGGACAGGACAAAAGGAGCACAGAGGGGTGAGTTTATCAATGGACGTAACCGACTGCGAACAATGTCTAAAGTGCATTTGCTGATTATTCTATTGTGATTTCAGAGCAAAGAAGCGCAGACTCAAGACATGGGAGACAAGCCTCATCCGGGCCTATTCTCCTGAAAGAAAAGTAGTAATAAAAATGTTTCTTAATATAAGAGTGCATTTCTTTCTGGTTCTTTGGACATACATGGTGATCCGGCATAACATTCTGACAACTAATACAGCTTTATAAACAACGAACTGTGATCCACTTATTGTCTAATACATGGGTTCCCAAAGTCAAGTGCCATGGTCCCCGTCAATATTTCAAAATTGTGTGTGTGTGTGTGTAACAGTTGAAAAAGATCCAGCAAAGACTTGAGTTATTGGGTTCACAGTTTTGGCTCGTTATTAATTAATATTCATTGAAGAAGTACCCAAATCGATACAGTTTGGCGTCTTTATGGTATGTACCGTGTGCAAATATTGACACTGATCCGGCAATTCGTTTTTGAGATCGCGTTCACAGCTAGGATCTGCGGACGCGGACGAACAGACGTGATTTCACGACACGCTGTTTTTGCTGATATAATTACGCAAGCGTTTGTATGCACGCACGCACACATTTTTTTGAGGACTTGATGTACAGACTTTAGGGGACCTTTTTGTGGACCCCAGTTTTGGAATCACTGGTCTAATATATCCCACCCACTAAAGGGCAGGGTTGGCTCCAGTGATATGTATCTGTTTAGGGGCACAACCACTGGGGGCCCACATGATCAGAAAGTGTTCCATTCAATAGATGGCAGTTCTATGGGTTCAAATTGATTTACAATTTCTAATCATGAACCCTAGTAATATTAACACTCCAAAGAGTACATTTAGGCGTGGCGCTGAAGGTGGAAATTTGGTTTTGGTAAAAAAAATTTTGATTTGTGGTTTTAACTTTAAACTTTAAATTTTGTAAGAGATCTGTGATTAACTAATTATATCGGCGAAACAACGATATTATAGAATCATGTCGGTGTTTGTCCACGTCCGCAGATCCTAGCTGTGAACGCGAGAAGTCAAACGAATTGCTGGATCAGTTTCAACATTTGCACACAGGTGCATACCATAAAGACGCCGAACTGTATCGATTTGGGTACTTCTACGATGAATATTAATTAATTAATGGGCCAAAACTGTGAACGCAATATCTCAAAAAGTGGCAGCTGTATGGGGCCTTTTCGCTGATATACTCCATGCTATCGGGGACGACAGCACAGGCCTAGTTGATCTTTATATCTCATACTGTCTATATGAGTGTGATTGCGTAAAGCTGGCCCTGCTAACAGGTGCCATGAGGAAGAGATGGTCTGTATTATTCACTTCACCTTTCAGTGGTCATGTCATATTGAGTATAAATCACTAAAGGTCAAAAAAGCATCCACATTAGCACTGGAACGTCCCATTTAAAAGCCTCACTTGAGCTGTTGGCTTCATTAAACAGTGGTCAAATGCTCGATAAAGTAAAAAGATGGTCAGAGCTAAGGCTTTTTAATAGTGCATGAAACCCTCTAGATTTTGTTGTAATGGATGCATTTCAGAGCGGCTTCGATGGAAAGAGCAAAACCCTTGTGAAACTAAATTATGATAAACAAGCAGCTCAAAAATACTGTACAGCTGAACAAAGCAATTTCAGTAATTCATAGGCCTTATAGTGACCTCTAGAAGCACATTGGAGATTATACTGCACAGTTCAATGATCTTTAAAGTGGCACTAAACACCTGGGTCAGATCCACTGTAAACCCACAGCCAAAATTTTGCCTCACAAATGGGCAGTGCCAGGTGGAGACAGAGGGGCTGATGAAGGTTTGAGGTGAATGTGGTGTGAGCCATGCACTCAAATCAACCTCCTGATTCACTACAGGTGTGTGTCTGAATGAGACAAGGGCCTATCAGAACATGAGGACCTGTGACATAGACATGTACCATGACATATTTTTGACCAATAGGAAAATATAACTGCAGTACCACTGTTTAACCTGAAGGGTGTTAATTATATCAGCAAAACTCAGATCCTAGCTGTGAACACGATAACTCAAAAACGAATTGCCGGATCACTTTCAACATTTGCACACAGGTGCATACCATAAAGACGCCGAACTGTGTCGATTTGAGTACTTCTACGATGACTATTAAGTAATTAATTATGGGCCAAAACTGTGAACGCAATAACTCAAAAAGTCTTTGCTGGAGCTTTTTCAACTGTTGCACACAGGTACATATCATGAAGACGCAGAACTTGATTGAGTTTGGTACTTCTACAATTAATGACAATTAAATAATTCACAAATTAATCCCTCGATGCACTTTTATTGAGCCAATAATCCTGATGAACATAAACGAAATCACATGAATTTTGGCACAGTGATCCGGGCAATTGTATACTTGATGCACATTACAGAGGTCAAGGATTGAAAATGGGAGGTCAGGTATATTTGACAGCCTCTAACTTACACATACTTTGCCCGATTAGGATAATACTATTTTTACTTTTTATTAATATGAACACTGGCATTGTTACAGTAAAACTGAGGGTGAATTAATGCACTGTATCATGATTCAACAATTTTCCCAGATTAGCATATTGTCATATCACAATTTCATTTTCTATTGCCATATCACCCACCTGTAAATGTAGATTTTACAAAGTACAACAAATATGGGGAGGATGGAGCCTTTCATTGTCGTTTCACAAGTGCCTAGAGAGGACTTCTTACAATGTGCACACAAAAACAGAGATATGTTGTAAAAGTCTTTGAAGTTTATTTTTAGTAAAACTATTGATCAGCTGATGATGATAGGACCTGAGGAGACATGTTCTTCCGGAGTGGTTCGCCTCTGACCTGTTGATAGAAGATTTAGAGTTGGTCAGATTTAGGCGTTACTAGAAATGCCAATTCATGTTTTGCACACAAGCCTTACCTTTGCGGTGGTTTGAGCACTGACCAGTGCAAACTCCACCCATTGGATTTCTGGGATCACAGATTGTTATGTCGCAGTGGATAAAGACCTGAAAGATATCATCAGAAATATATTTTTAATAATAATATATATATTTTTAAAACACACGCTATGAAAACTGCAATGAAGAGGCAAAGCAGGTTTATTTGTATAGTACAATTCATACACAGGGCAATTCAAAGTGCTTTACAATAAAACAAGTTAAAATTTAAAAAATTAAAACACAAACAATCTCATAAAAAATATTGTGTTTATAATGAAAGACACATTCAGTGTCAAATGCACGGCTAAAAAGAACCGTTTTCAACCTGGACTTGAGAATAGAGGCCAGACTTTAGCTCCATAAAACTGAAACTCTGCTTCACCGTGTTTAGTCCTGACCTTGGGCACCAGCAGAAGGCCTGTGTCTGATGTTCTCAGAGTCGGAGGTGCTTCATATGGGACCAACATGTCAGAGATGTACTTTGCTTGTGTAGAAGTTTCTCCATGGTTTAACACCAGAGCTGTTTTAAAGTATAATCTCTAAATGACACCAGTGCAGAGACCTGAGGACTAATATGGTGGTACTTCTCAGTTTTAGTCAGGACTCAAGCAGCAACATTCTGAATGTCCTGCAGCTCTTACAGCTCGTTTATTGAGTCCAGTGAGCAGACCGTGACAGTAATCTAACCTTCTGGAGATAAAAGGCATGGATATGTCTCTCGAAGTCTGGTTTAGACAGTATGCCTTTGATTCTAGAAATGTAGCAGAGTAGCCTAACGATGAACACCTGCTCAGTGCCTGTTTTCAACATAAAAATCAGAATAGGGTGGCACAGCTTTGCAAAACAATTGTGAATTATGGTTGCTGATTCCCATAGCTTCTCATGTAGAGTAGATTATGGCAGTGCATATGGTCATGGATGTTTAGTAGTTTGCTTCCTGATTGCACATTTTGGCAGCAGACAAGATATTTCAAACAAAACAAAAGCACTGTTACACGCATAGAATGTTGAACAGGATCTAATATGCACGTAGAAACAATAAGTGTAGGATTTAAACAAAGCTAGCTAAGCCAAGTATCAACTAGATCTAAACCAGGTCTAAACCAAGTCTAAACCAGGTCTAAACCAAGTCTTAACCAGGTCTTAACCAGGTCTAAACCAAGTCTGAACCAAGTCTGAACCAAGTCTAAACCAGGTCTGGACCAGGTCTGGACCAGGTCTGGACCAGGTCTGGACCAGGTCTAAACCAAGTTTGAACCAAGTCTAAACCAGGTCTAAACCAGGTCTAAACCAGGTCTAAACCAGGTCTGAACCAGGTCTGAACCAGGTCTGAACCAGGTCTAAACCAGGTCTGAACCAGGTCTGAACCAGGTCTGAACCAAATCTGAACCAGGTCTGAACCAGGTCTGAACCAGGTCTAAACCAGGTCTAAACCAGGTCTAAACCAGGTCTAAACCAAGTCTAAACCAGGTCTAAACCAGGTCTAAACCAGGTCTAAACCAGGTCTAAACCAGGTCTAAACCAGGTCTAAACCAGGTCTGAACCAAGTCTAAACCAAGTCTAAACCAATTCTAAACCAGGTCTAACACAGGTCTGGACCAGGTCTGAACCAGGTCTGAACCAGGTCTGAACCAAGTCTAAACCAAGTCTAAACCAGGTCTAAACCAGGTCTAAACCAGGTCTAACACAGGTCTGGACCAGGTCTGGACCAAGCCTGGACCAGGTCTGAACCAGGGCTAAACCAGGTCTGAACCAAGTCTGAACCAGGTCTAAACCAGGTCTATAGATCTCTGTAGATTTCCTCATGGTACAGGACTAAACAAGATCTAAAAAGCATAAACCAGGTCTAGATATTGTGTCTGTAGTGCTGCTCACAGTGGTCCTTGATTTCACCAGAAATCTCTTCATGTAATTGCTATAGCTGCTATATCTGATGTCTGATCAGACCTTGAAGAATGTAATCTGCCCGGTGACCTCCTCACCTCCACAACACCTCATTCTGATTGGATCGTCACTTTGTCATCGTTATTCACAGCTCTACGGCCATTTATCTGACAGTAATGGTTTAATCTAGACATAAATATCTGTACGTCAAGGGCTTCAGTAGAGACCAACTCAACTGATGGTCAGGATCTAAAACTGGGTCATGGACAGGTTGAATATATAGGCTTAGATTATATAAGAACTGATGATACTGTCTGATAACAAATTGGGTGCCACAATCACACATCTTTAGACCAGGGGTGTCCAAACTATGGCCCTCAGAGCATTTTTTACATTGTGGCCCTCAGTGAAAAAAGTTTGGACACCTCTGGTTTAAAGCAGAGGTCTATTTACATACAGGTGTTACTATAGCATTAGCCACCAATATCTAAAATTGTGAATTTCAGACAAAACTAATTCTACATTCACTTTTAATGTTAATTGATGACCATTTCTTGCCACAAAAACATTTCAAGTCCCATTATTTATTACCTGGTGACTCGGTTGCTGCTGTTGGTTTGTGAAGGTAAACATCTGGAGTTGAAACCTCTTCATCTGAGAAGGAAACCTGACTCTGGAGTCCTGCCTAACTGGAACAAACATCACCTGGTACGGGTTCAACGGATTCACACACCTGGAGGAACAGCATTAGAGTTACTGAAATTCATTGATACAATGTATTTTTAGGCATGCTTTTCAATTTAATCCATCTGTTTTACTCCACTCCACAGTCAAACAGTAGTAAGCTAACTTGTAGGCCACAGCTGCCTGGGGCCAGACTTGAAGGAGACATGGCAGTCCTTCCACGCCAACGGCCCCAGACCTCCACCAAACACACAGGCACATTCATACAAACAAAGTGAAGTGTCTTGCTCAAGAAATCAATGCCAGTATGAATTGAACCACCAACCACCCAGTTGTTGGGAATCCTACAAGAATCCTCCAAAACATACCCACTACACACATCATATACGATAATCTCGGTGCTTGACAACCATTTTAATGGTTCAAATCATGTGGACATATATTAGTCCAATTTAGGGCTGGGCGATATGGACCAAAAACGATATCTCGAGATCTTTACCTCATAAAGTAAGCACCAAAAACAGAGCCTTGTGTGATCATTTCTACACAAATCTATTGCTAAGGCTATATCTAAGCAGAAGCATATTATATACTGTTGGGCAGTTTGGGGACTAGTTAGCTTCTGTTGGGCTGATTGAGTGCATATCAAATAAACGCTCCATAAAATGCGTGCTGTTCATTTGCGTAATTAATTCGGCTTTTCTGACAGTCCAGATTCCCACAAACAAAAGAGAGGGCTGTTTAAACCTTTCATCCTTACAACAATAGAAGACGAGTACAGAGCATGGCGGGCTGGAGCACAGAGAGTGAATTAAAAGATATCAATATCGATATGAATGCCATGCTTTACTGTATATCTTGTCTAAAATGATAGTTAAATCTTAAATATTGATATATCGCCCAGCCCAAATGTATAAAGTCTATTACTGTTTGCCGTTACCCATTGATCATGAGGTCCCATCTTGGTTGTGACGTCCTGTCTTCATCCTCTGTGGCCCAGCAGTTCTCCAGCTCCAGAGAAACCCTCCCTCCAACATCAGTCACCAACTCCACCTCGAAGTATATCTCCTCCTGCAGGTACTTGGTGATGGGGTAGTCCTCGTCGGTGTAAAACCTACTGAATGAACCATCTAAAACAAGAAAAATGCAAAAAATTATTAAAGGGGCCCTATTACGCTAACTATTCTTTCTATTCTCATTCACATTATGCAATCCTGTAAGCTGGGGCACTGACTTCAGAAGAGCTGAAACAGTCAATTTCCCCTTTCTATGTATATTAGTAAAAAAAAAACAATAAAAACACTATTTTCCATTGATTGCATTGGCTCTCGTAGTGAAGTAGGTGTGGCCAGTGGGGGTGGAAGAGAGCCATACCTTGACATGCACCTAATCTGAGTTCCCAATAAAAAGTTGCTTTCAAAATATTCCATTTTAAATCTAATCTGGAGGTAAAATCAATTAAAACGTATATGATGATTTTCTGCACTTGCCAAGTCACTCATTAGGTTGATTAAGGTGCTTCACAAATCTAATGTCCTGAGTCTAATTACGGGATACAAGATTATTCCAGACCCATTTGGGAGATTGCCTTTCAAACTTCAAAATGGCTACCACTCATTTAGGAAAAATCTATTTAGTGCTTAATAAACCACTCCAAAACAGCTCTAAATCAATGTGGAATCCAATAGGGGAATTGTACTTGAACTTTCTATAGTGTTTGCTGGATGAAAAACTACATGGACAAGGGTATTATGTTATGTTAAGTATAGCTTATAATGCTGCTTAGGACTACCACTAAGAATCAATTTCCCCAGTAGGCCTACATTTCATGGTAACTGAAAGATCACAACAGAACAGAAGAAGTTCAGAAACTAGTGTATGTCACTGTCACACACAACAAAGCAGCCTTGAGCATAAAAAAAAGACTACTTCTGAATCACTTCCCAATATTAGTGTAACTAGGCCATTAGCAACCAAAGAGCACTGTTAGCATCAATCCGTTAGCATCTCTAAATATAACACAAATCCAACAAGGACTTTAGTGTAATTCTTTTCTACTACCCCTCTTCACAGACTTTGAAAACAGTATTTCTTTTGCAGATATTTGCTTGTACTACTAGTTAGCACCAGAGCTAATGTTTACAACAGAGCACTTCCTTATTACAGAATACTTTCTGCAGGCTAAACCAATAGCAGTTGAAGCTACCTCAATCAACCAATAATAGCCTTACCCCCAAGGTCTACTATTGGCTGATTGTTTTTAGGTCCCACAGAGTCCCAGATTTATGATCACTATACATTATTCATAGCTC
>JAVQKC010026395.1:0-18580 GCA_036025475.1 Philypnodon macrostomus | reverse complement strand
AAGTAAGTAAGTAAGTAAGTAAGTAAGTAAGTAAGTAAGTAAGTAAGTAAGTAAGTAAGTAAGTAAGTAAGTAAGTAAGTAAGTAAGTAAGTTGTAAGTGAGTATTTTTATTTACAGTATGTCATGTTTTGTATACATTTCTTGTATTGTATTCTTACAATAACTTGCTGACCTGCGTTGCCTCTTGCAGATACTTGGTTATTTTGACTATGCGTTCACGGCTATCTTTACTGTTGAGATCCTGTTGAAGGTAACTGTCTGTGCGGTGGTGGGTAGAGCCTAACCCTGTGTGCTTGTGTCTGATTCCTCCTCAGATCCTAGGCTATGCAGACTATGTCTTCACTAGTATGTTTACATTTGAGATCCTAATCAAGGTAAACCAAAAACTACTAAAAACAAGCTTGCTACATACGTCGATTTGTCTGTTTGTCTAATATGAAAATACTACAGCCACATGTTTTGTATTGTTATGGCTCTAAACTTAATGTAAAAATCTATCTGTTGTTTGTCACTGTCTATATTGGCCCATTCTCCTGTTGTATGTTTTCAACAAATGAACAAATGAAGATCTAGTCTGCTTGTCATAACTGTAGTAGATACTTGTAGAGCAATTTGCCCCTTGGTAAATCCTACTGTTTGATTCAGAAGTGTGTTAATATTATTATGATAATGCTGTTATTTTCAATGTTTAATTCTGTAAGTCATTGCTTTGCTTGCTGCATGTAAATGTTACAGTAAGGAGCCTGTAAAAGATATAGATCAAATTTGAGATTTCAGAGGCTAATAATAAATATAAAATTTTAAACCATAACAATCTCTCTAGAATATACCGTATATATCTGAATATCATGGCCATCTTTTTTGTTATATTACTTTTATGCTGAATCATGGTTAAATCCAATAATCAAGAATAAAAAAATATATTTTATTAGTTAATAGTTATTATATAACTTTATTTATCAATTGTTGCACTAATAGTAATGGAATACTGATGTCTGTCTTCTTCTCAGATGACAGCGTTTGGGGCGTTTCTTCATAAAGGGGCTTTTTGTAGAAACTACTTCAACCTCCTGGACCTGCTGGTGGTCGGTGTGTCTCTGGTCTCCTTTGGCATTCAGTGAGTACTACTGTCAAGCCTATGTATGAAGAAAAAGTACAGTGGCCCCAAAATATACAGAAACTAAATTTTAACTTGGTTTATACTCTGTGTGCATGTCCTACCTGTGTTACTGTGGGTTCTCCCCAGGTACGCTATCTAAAGACATGCATGTGTGTCCAGGGTGTGTCTTGCCTAAGTCCCACAGATGCTGGAATAACCCGGAATAATTTTTTGTGTTTTGTTTTTTTGTTTTTGTATAGATCTTCTGCCATTTCAGTAGTGAAGATTCTTCGTGTTTTAAGGGTCTTACGTCCACTGAGGGCCATCAACAGAGCCAAGGGTCTTAAGGTTAGACATATGATGTACATTTATGGCTAATACATTTGCTAATAATGGCCCTAAAACCTTTTTAAACCGTGTCCTCTGCAGCATGTGGTACAGTGTGTGTTTGTGGCAATTCGAACGATTGGAAACATCATGATCGTCACAACTCTGCTGCAGTTCATGTTCGCGTGTATCGGAGTCCAGCTGTTTAAGGTAGTACTGAACATTTACCAATACTTTTTAGCTGTTAAAGGCAGTCTAGTTGTAGTTTTTTCAAATATAAACATTGAATTGTTTTAATTAAATGTTTATGGTCTAGTTTGTACGTAGACAGCAGTTACTCCAGGGCCACTATAGATTATTTGAGTGATTAGTTTTTCCATTGCATAAGAAAAAACTGAAATTAACCAGAATAAAACTGTATTAATAATATGATTTTCACTTTTTAATTTCTACAGGGGAAGTTTTATCGATGCACAGATGATGCCAAATCCAGCCCAGAGGAATGCAAGTATGTTTCTATATTTAATCTAAATAAAGTCAATCTTTTGCATTCACACTTTTTACATTTCACATTTTCATTTCAGAGGCACATATATTCTCTATAATAATGGAGAAACAGCTCTGCCGATGGTCAAAGAGAGGATCTGGTTCAACAGTGACTTTAACTTTGATAACGTCCTAATGGCCATGATGGCTCTATTCACCGTCTCCACGTTCGAGGGCTGGCCCACGTGAGTCCGACTTTGGGTTTACTTTTTTGTTTTATTTAATACTTTTAAGCTTCTATTACCTTCTTTGTCAACATAAAAAGTGACCATTCCAGCACTATCTAGACATCAGCTTGCACGTATGTAGAAAAAAAATAAAATAAATAAAAATAGAGAAAGTAATTGTTAAAAATAATAAGAATAAGAATAAGTATAAATAATAAGTAATATATACAATATAAATCCTTCATCTGATGTTTAATTGATATCAGCAAAATCAACCTTATTCAATGTTCGAAGCTTAAAATATGAACTCTTAATATTTTGTGATGGTAAATTTCTTATTTTCTTCATATGGTAAACCAGGGAAGGTAGCTATGCTGTTGTATTGAGTGGGGTTTGCACCAAGAAGCACTTCTAAATTCCCATTTCCTTTCTGCAGTCTGCTGTACAAGGCCATTGACTCAAACAGAGAAAACATGGGGCCCATCTACAACTACCGTATCGAGATCTCCATCTTCTTCATCATCTACATCATCATCATTGCCTTCTTTATGATGAACATCTTTGTGGGTTTTGTCATCGTCACATTTCAGGAACAAGGAGAGAAAGAGTACAAGAACTGTGAGCTGGACAAGAACCAGGTAAAAACTGGTTCCAATGCAATATGTTTATGAAAATTATAATAGCTGAAAATACATTCACTGGCCACTTTATTAGGAAGACCTATTTATCTGTGAGCTCAAATAGCTAACCAGCCTATCAACATTGCAACATGCCAATTAATTATATTGGCGAAACGACGGTATTATGGAATCACGTTGGTTGATCCTACGTGTGAACGCGATAACTCAAAAACGAATTGCCAGATCAGTTTCAACTTTTGCACACAGGTACATATCAGGTACACTCTTGCATAACTAATTCAAACTTTTTATTGAATTTTGTTTGCCTTCTCTAGCGTCAGTGTGTGGAGTATGCCCTGAAAGCTCGTCCTGTTCGGCGATACATCCCTAAAAACTCATATCAGTACAAGGTCTGGTACGTGGTCAACTCCACTGGGTTTGAGTACGTCATGTTCATCCTCATCATCCTCAACACACTCTGCCTCGCCATTCAGGTAAGTGATGTAAAAAAAATATAACAACAACCCATTGAACAGAACAGAAAAACATAAAGCTGCTAATGGGATACATTTCCACCAAAATCAGACTACATACGTTTTCAGTCCATAGTTTTTTTCATTATATTTATACAATGCTGTTACGTGGGATGCCTTTCATTTCAAACAAACAATATAGCAATGTTATTTACCATTGATTTATTAAGCTAGATAGATCAAGCCACATTTCTTTTACATAATATATTTTAGTATATTCTGCTTCTCTTTATAAAGCACCATGGTCAGTCCCATTTATTTAACTACGCCATGGACATCCTCAACATGGTCTTCACTGGAGTCTTCACTGTGGAGATGATCCTCAAACTCATTGCTTTCAAACCCAGGGTATGTCTGATATTTTCACTTAGTTCATATCCAAAAGCTAATTATAATTTCCTGACATTTACCTCATGATCCCCTTTTAAGTGAAGATTTTTTATATAGTATTATTTCGATATTTTTTTCTTTAGTGTTAATTGCCCAACCCTTTTTCACCCAATTATATCTTGGTATATCTATGCAATTGATTTTTTTGCTAAGCCACATCCAAAATTATGACCAGACAATCATATTTCTATCATATTTAGTGGATTGATCACAAAGGCTGTATTAGCTTCGTTACTACTACTGCTATTATCGGTCTCATTTCAGAATATTTTATCTTCTATAATTACATCAATACAGCTCTGAGAGTTTGGTTCAGTGAATGCCCAAGCAGTTTCACAATGATTAGCTTCTGGTTAATGAAATCTTTAATATAGTTTAGATTTCACTATAACTCCACCTGATTTTCCTGTTGCCTATTCTTCTGATAGTAACCCTTTATATAACCACAAACCATTATCTGATAGAGTAGCTTTTCCTTGTATCCCAACCCTCATAAATGTGTCCTGTTGTCCTCTGCACTCCCCCTTTTTACCCCTGTGCCCTTTGACCCCTGACCCTGGCTGTGAATACCCAGGGTTATGTAGGAGACGCCTGGAATGTGTTCGATGCCCTGGTGGTGATTGGCAGTGTGGTAGACATCATTCTCAGTCAGGTAGACATACTAAATGTAACCGGCCTGTTCACTCCTGCTCACACCGCTGCTACAAGTCTCCTGTCTCTGTCCTTCTCTTCACTTTACCTCGACAAACTCCTGCTTTTACTGAATGTAATACACTCAAGGTGGAGG
Source organism: Philypnodon macrostomus (assembly GCA_036025475.1). Lineage (NCBI taxonomy): Eukaryota > Metazoa > Chordata > Actinopteri > Gobiiformes > Eleotridae > Philypnodon > Philypnodon macrostomus. The sequence continues at coordinate 14,111 of JAVQKC010026395.1, read as the reverse complement.
TGATGCTGGGAAAAGTCAACCCAGTCTCTGATTATCACTCAATATTTCTGCAAATCTCTCTCTCTATATCATTGAATCTAAAAAGCAGCTTTTTTAGGACAAAATTCAAGGTCTTTTTTTCTTGTATATAGCTGAATTATAGTTTCAAATCTAATTGATAAACGGCTGATTGTGGTAATAGAACAAAAAGCAAAAGCATGATTTCAAAGCTTTCTTGAATATCAGCTATAAATCATCATGCTTTGTCAGAACAATAGCGAGCATTTTACGACAATCACGCATTTCCTTTATTATCTTGGGAAACTATGACATTGAAATAGCATCTAGAATAAAAAACATTGCTGCTGATTTGACCATTTGCAGAAACACAGATGCATTCATGGAGACTGTGTTGAGGTTTACCACAGCTTATCTCTACTCTAAAGCACAAAACGATCTAAATCTATTATTTAATCTAACCACTTTGTTTGTTTGTATGTGAATTGTTTCTTCTTCATAACCCCTGCTCTTCTCTGGCTTTCTCTGTGTGTCTGTTGCTGGTGCTGCAGAACTATTTTGCTGATGCATGGAACACATTTGACGCCTTAATTGTTGTGGGTAGCGTGGTTGACATTGCCATCACTGAGATCAATGTAAGTAGTCGTTCAGCTGCACACATACTGTACACTCTTTCTCTCCATACCTTTCTTGGTGTTACATATACATTAGAGATGTTTGGACCACAGCAAATAATAATCAAAACATACAGTTAAGAGATATAATAATTGTAAAAAGCTACCATTTTGGGGGTATACATAGAATAAGCAAAATTTCACATTGTAAGTATAAAAAGATAATGGGTCTGTCTGGCCAGCCAATTATTGTGTATATTACCTGTTACTATGTGTATAATTGCAACAAAATTTGTGTGACATTTCTTTTCAAAAGGTAAATCAGCTATAGGTTTTATTTGTCTATATGTGTATATGTATATGGGCTCCTCCAGTATCACTGTAGTTCCATAAAGTGCCCACAGTAAAAAACATGCATTAAAAAAAAGCATACCATCAGAAGAGCTTGTATTATGATGACTTGCTGTCAGCTGGTTTGATGTGATTTCTCTAATCACTAAAGAATTCTAAAGATTCTAAAGAAACAATATTTCTCTGAATATTACATTTTCACACTATTCAGTGTTTAGCGTCTAATTGTGAATGTTTTTTTTGTTTTTTTTATATCAAGCTTTTGCATGGCACCCTTTTTCTATTGTCATGTGTTGTCAGCTTTCATTTTGAGTCTTTGAATATTTAGGTTTTTGAAAATGATGTATTTCCTGTGGTATCTATGTAAATGGATTTGTATATAACATATGTATATAACAATGTAAAGTTACTCAGATTAACTTTTGGTTTCAAGTCGACGGCGATCCCTGTCGTGAAGGTGATAGTGGACCCGGGGGTAAGAAGCCCCTCCTCTTCCATAAAGCCCCTCCCACTTCCTGTTCCATCACCAGTCCAGTCAAAGCATCAAAAACATTCTGTTGTTGGTATCTGTCACTCACTTTTTAATGAAAAACACTAAGATGCTTTGTGTCAGATCAAGTCTCACATATTTTTATGGTGTAAAGGTATCTTTGTCCAAGTCTTGTTGAAACCTGGTTTGTTGCACAATATCCAGTCTCATGGCTCTGCTGGTGTCTCTGTGGGGCTTGTCTCCGTGCATGGCATGTCACAAGGATGCACTGAGGAATATCAATGTATTGTCTTTTTATTTCATTTTCAACTTTCATAATGTCAGACTGGGGCAAGTTTCACCTAGAACCAATACAATATTTGGTAGCAATGTACTCTCCCGCAATAATATGGTAATATAATATAGTAATTATGATTGATTTCCAAGTCATTTCTATGTAATTACAAACTCAGTTGTTGTTCAGTTTTCAGCTTTCTCCCCTGAACAACTGTATGTATTTTCACACATACATTTTAATATGCCCTTTTGTCATTAGCTTATAAGTTGCACATTATTTTATTTACTGATATAATGCAGCCTTTTGCATCCTCTGTGATAATTGTCTGACCTTTTCCGTTGCTGCTCTTCTCAAGTATTTGATCTTTGTTGAACCTGGAAAGTCCCACTGTCTTTTAGAAGGGACCTAATTAGAAGCCCGTGAAACTCGCCTCAAACTTTTAACAAAACGCACAAGATTATTTTATTTTTTTGTTATGTTTGCCATTTGTAAAAGATTTGTCATGTTTGACAACCACAAATGTGCACTGGTTTGAAATACATTGTTCTGCATGCTTCTTATATGCACTTTGATTGTCAGACCATTGCTGCCCGGTGTCTTGATGGCTCAGTAATCTATTATCTATGAATTATAAGCACATTACATGACTTTAACTCTTGCATGTTCACTGGTGCAGAACACAGAGGACAGCGCTCGGATCTCCATCACATTCTTCCGTTTGTTCAGAGTCATGCGTTTGGTCAAACTCCTGAGTCGAGGGGAGGGCATACGGACTCTACTGTGGACATTCATCAAGTCTTTTCAGGTACCAATAAAAAAAATCACTAACTAATGGCAGAAATAGTAATGATAGTAATAGTTTTAGCCTTAACAGCATGTCATGAATCCTTAATACTATGTTGAGTACCATAGTTACCATAGTTACCATAGTACCATTATCCTTGCAACTCCTAGTCTTTTTGTGGTATTTATACAATTTCTAATTACAATACATGATGGCTGAGTACCCTTTGTTAATCAAATGTATTTGAACTTTAATCTTCTCCCATCAGGCCTTGCCCTATGTCGCACTTCTCATCGCAATGCTGTTTTTTATCTATGCGGTGATTGGGATGCAGGTAAGAACAAAAATATAGATATGAAATGATTGCATTCAGTGTATTTTTTGCAAATGCTTGTCTTGTCTTTAGGTGTTTGGGAAGATAGCCATGGTGGACGGGACACAGATCAATCGAAACAACAACTTTCAGACTTTTCCACAAGCTGTGCTCATGCTCTTCAGGTGAGAAATGTTATTTTAGAGCCAGTCACCAGTCTGCACTGAAATGTATTACTTTGTATTTGCTCAAACTCTTCTTGGGAAATCTAGAAAGGAAGGATGCTTTCTGGTCTTTGAAAATAAATTGAAATGCCCTGAATAAATTTCAAATTGTATTACTCCTGCAATTAGTTGGTACATAAATGTGAAAGATAAAAACTGCCACTAGCCTATAGTAGCTGGTATAGGCTTCAGCTACATAATGATAACTGCTAAGAAGGAGAATATGGCTTGGTTTTGCAAGTACTATTTTATTAAACTGTGAGCTGAAATCACAACTAAACCAGGACCAGGCAAAACCAGGTCTAAAAGTAATTAGGGACTAAACCAAAGCTTAAACTAAGCTAAATCAAGACTTGAATTGCAAAAGACTTTGGAGTACTTTGTGCCCTGATCCTACGTACCAGTAGTGATACCCGCACCACAGTTTGAGAACCACTTTACTGTGTTGGATCGTCCTGGACAATCACTCATTAATTGCCCAGGCACATTTTGAGACATGTACGAACAAGCATCCATGCTTTTACTGTGGGCTATTAGATTTCACCTTTTTGTTTGGATAGTTGACAGCAGTCATTTTTTCTGTTCTCTCTCACAGATGTGCCACAGGTGAGGCATGGCAGGAGATCATGTTGGCTTGTTTACCTGGTAAACTCTGTGACCTGGAGTCGGACTACAACCCCGGAGAGGAGCGCACCTGTGGCAGTGGATTCGCCATCATCTACTTTATCAGCTTCTACATGCTCTGTGCTTTTCTGGTAATAAATATACCAATCAGAAATAGTATGTATAGTATATAAAAATAAATACAAAAAATACACTTTTTGTTTTAGATCATCAACCTGTTTGTAGCCGTCATTATGGACAACTTTGACTATCTGACGCGTGATTGGTCGATTCTCGGGCCACACCATTTGGATGAATTTAAGAGGATTTGGTCTGAGTATGATCCTGAGGCAAAGTGAGGACACATAAAAGGCTTACAAATGTTACTAACCAAGGGCGTAAATGTTGTAAGCCAAAGGCAGGTTTTTGTCTCCCAAGAGAGAATTTTGTTTTGAAATAGCTACTTAAACACCACCAACACACACAGACAACAGACATTACAGCAGTCACAAGGGCAACAGTATCAAATAAACAATCAGTAAATGCTATATGCAAGAATCATCTGCTCTTCACACTGTCCTCATTTAGACCTGTTTTAAAGCTTTTTCAGTCCTGGAGTTTAGACCTGGTTTAGTCCTTTTTGAGATCTAGTTTTGTCATGGAATCCCCCAGTGGGTTCCTCCACCTCCTGGGCACCTCCCGAGTTCCCTGTTTGTGGGTAGTTTTTGCCTACAGTAAATTTAATTTTAATTACTATTACCAACCATTTTATTTGTGTCTTCTTTAGGGGCAGGATAAAACACTTGGATGTGGTGACTTTGCTGAGGAGGATCCAGCCTCCTTTAGGCTTTGGCAAACTCTGCCCTCACAGAGTGGCCTGCAAGGTGGGTATACAGAACTGACAAATTTATAACGACGTGACCCCTGTTGTTATCTCACAAACTAGAGATACAGTGTAAGTAAAGCAAGGTAAATGTAAAATAATGTACTGATATGATTGTTTTTATTTATTTTTGCAGCGTCTGGTTGCGATGAACATGCCTCTGAACAGTGATGGTACAGTCATGTTTAATGCCACTCTGTTTGCTCTGGTTCGAACAGCTCTGAAGATCAAAACTGAAGGTGAGTCTACTTTATCAACAATGCATCTTACCATCAAAACAAGCTTCTTCTTCAACAGTTTCAGTGATTTTATACCTAGAAAATACAGCACCTCTGGGCCAGCCAACCACTCCAACTGTTATGCTCAATTTAAATTAGGTCCCTGTCAATTCAAGTTAGGTAGAACATATATATATATATATAATTCTAACTGGAAAGGCATACAATGAATTAGAAAAATGAAGGGGCCAGTACTAACACATGCTGAAAAGAATTCTGATGCAATTCAACCACAGAAACAAAGTACTAAATCTTTATAATTAGCTAGAAGAAAATAGGTCTTGTAGATTGTAAGATTTTATTGTCCAACTTCATTGTATTCAAAGGAAATCTGGATCAGGCCAATGAAGAGCTGAGAGCTGTTATCAAGAAAATCTGGAAAAGGACCAGTATGAAACTCCTGGACCAAGTGGTGCCCCCTGCTGGCGGTTTGTAGACGACAATACAAAAATGCACTTTTGACATAATATAAACAGCCAAGAGTAGCTGCTTCATGTTTTCATAGTATGGTCAAGAGGGTAGGAGGCACTGTTTATCCTACAACGTACAGCACAATCTTTACTTTTGCTGTCTGTTCTTATTTATAAAAGTTTGCATCGACTAAAATGCCAGTTATTTTCAAATTAGAGCTTATTCTCAACTTTCAGTGCATGGCTTTTTCCAGTCTCTATAGTTCTTCATCTATTCTTCATCTAGTTTTGCCTTTATGCCTCTTGCTGCTGTAGTTTGCTGCATGTTTATGTCTGTGCTGTAGTTTTGCTAACACTTTGTTGTTGTTTTTCTGCTGAGCTTCTCTCATCCACAGCTCTCCACAGTACTCTCTCACTCAGTCCTCTTCTCTCACTCGCCCCCTAAGCTTTTTGGGGCAGTCCTGTTTTAGCTGGTGGCATGAACAACTGGCACCTCAAAGTAGTATAACTCCCAGAGGCTCTATACAGAAAAGAAAATGACACTTTATATGATTGAAATAAAGATATTCAGCATTTCCTAGTGCCTGGTCAAGCATATTTTAGCTTTGAAGCAATTGCATTATATATTACATATATTATATTACAGTTTATGCTGGTTAACTGAACTGAATTTCAGTATTACAAAGTATTACAATTGTACAGTGTATATGTTATAACCATGCAGTAACTAGGGACTTGTAATGCGTACTTTGTACTTTTAGGATACTACTTGTGGTCCATGCACAAGTCTTCTATGCTAAGCTGCAAGGCTTCTATTGAATTGGTGCAGGGGCAACGTTAGTTCAGCCACTACAAATACATTATTATTTATTACATACATTACATACATTACACATACATATACATTATTATGATCTCTATTAATAATTAAAGACATCTTAATATATATTAATATTAATAATATGAATAATTAATTAATACTATATTTATTTTAGTTTATTAAAAAATATATTTTGGAGACATTATATGTTAGGTTTTCTTTTCTGAACAGAGCCTCTCAGTTACATTTGTGTCTGTTGATGTAGGAAAAGTGGCTTTCACATAAAATAGTGTTAATGGCTAAAGTTACAATTGAACTGTTTATTCTGAATCTGAATTTTACACAAAAAAGACTTTGACAGTTTCAGTTTGAAAAGCCACATTTCCTACACACCATGACACAGTCTTTCTAGCAGTTTATTCCCCATTCTGCTTTAGTAAATCTGAGTGCACCAGACCCACACTAGCCTCCTGCATGGCTCTCTGTTAGCTTCCACTAACTCTAAATATAACTGTTTTTTTGTGTTTTTTTGCTAGACTTGTACCTTTTTGTCTTGTGTGTTTTTCTAGTTAAACCTATTGCTTTTCTGGCTGGCATTTACTGGATATAGAGATGTACAGATGCTAGTTTCCTGTCCAATCGAGAACTTCACAAAACCACTTTAACTGCATAGATAACGCATTAGCTGCAGAATTTGATGCTATCTTGTGATATGTTTTGAACAAGCCTGTTTTGACAGAATTTGCTGATGCACCTAGCTTAGATTAAATCAGTGTTTTTTCCATGCAGACAATATTATATCAACTAACTCAAGTGTGAATTTCAAACTAGAATAACAAGTGATCATTGAGTAAACACAAAGACACGAAGCATAGATGTAGTGTAGATATAGGGATTTGACATTTGGTGCTTTTAGAGATTGTGAAGTGGTTATTTGCGCTTATGTTGCTTTTTCATTATCTCAGACTAGTCTAGTTTTTTTTTTTTTTCGCCCACAGTACTGCAACTTACTGCATTTTCTTTCAAAACATTATTATGTTATAATCTCAGTAGATCATCCATTCCTAAAACACTCACCATGGTCGCGTTATGCCATGGTAACTTTAGCAGGTTCGTCTTAAACATATGTATATTACTCAACGGATTGGCCTGAGGCTAGTTACAGATAAATACAGTGCAGTGTTTATATTTTGCAGCTGTTGCCTGGTAATTTTACAGTACACTTCACTTGGCTTTAGTCCCTCCAAATCTTGCCTTGTCTTGTTAAATATTTAGCTTGTGACTACAACGCTAGTCATATTACGCATGATTTAAGCTAATCACAGTGTACTGTCATTAATGAACAATATCAGAGAAGTAATTTTATGAGCAATTGAAGCATTAGATTAAAATGAACAATGCAACATTTTGTCTTCATTCAACAACCTCTGAATCAATGTGATGAGTTTTTAGTTGTTCCTGTAGAAAAACTAGTATTGCAAGAATAAGTGCACTGACTGTTATAGCTTCCAGGGGTGCTTTGACAGCGCAGTTGCCTGCACTTGCCTCTCAGCAAGGAAGCTGTGGGTTCATTCCTGTGGGTGTCTCTGTCAGCCCTGAGACTAGCTGGCCACTATCCAGGGTGTACCCCACCAAAGGTCACATATGACCCCACAAACGGCGGGGATGAATTAATAAACATTTTATATCCTCTTTTTGAAGTTGATATGAAGTTCTCTGGGCTTTATTTGGGTGGATTGTTGTTTAGACTAGCCTTGTCATAGGTTTCTTATGGTTTAATCTGAATTAATCTAATCTCTGTGGCATTGATATTGTCAAATCTGCCAGTGGGTTATGGATCAAAGTCTATATGGATTATGTTTTGGCACTGTGTGGTCTGTCACTCAGATGACGAGGTAACAGTGGGGAAGTTCTATGCCACCTTCCTGATACAGGACTACTTCAGGAAGTTCAAGAGGCGCAAAGAGCAAGGCCTGGTGGGCCGGCACTCCTGGGAGAGGATCAACACCACCATGGCTCTGCAGGTGGGAAGCAAAACCATTAGTACACTATAGTAGTGTACTATTTAAACTGTATTGTATATTCAACAGGGCACTTCCTTTAGTTAACAGTGACATCCTTAATTGCATCTATTAACGTCATAGTCCAATAACACAGTAATGAGACTCAAAGTGGTGCACTATCACTAGGTAAGTAGGATGTCACACTCCAGGCTGTTAGCAAGGAAAGTAAAGAGTGACTGGAAAGTAGCTGACGAATAAAACAGCTCTGGAAACAAAAAACAATTGCATTAATGGGAATTTATTCTATCATACAAATTAAAGGCTGGACTGCGAACGCTGCATGACATTGGGCCTGAGATCTGCAGAGCCATATCATGTGACCTGCAGGAGGAGGGTCTTGTGGACGAGGAGGAAGAGGAGATCTACAGGGTATATTTTTTTAATGTTTGAATTTTGTATTCAGTATCTAGTTATAGGTCATTTAGAACTTAGATCATTAATAACATTCAATCCTGGTGGTAGTAGGTTGCTCAGGATGTTGGTTTCAACAGTTGTGTTCTTGAGCAAGACACTTCAGCCACCAAGTATAGTGTGGTGTTATTATTATACAAGGACTTATTGCCAGTCTGCCCCAGGGCAGCTGTGGCTTCTGAGGATGTTTACAGAGAAGTCAGTTTCCATGATCTAGTTTCCTGAATAATACTAATTGATGTTTAGTTTTTTATTTTTACCTAAAAACATTCAAGTTTTGATATTTGAAAATGTAATAAAAAGTGAAATTCTTTGCTGTAACTTCTGTTTTTTGAAGCGAAATGGTGGTCTTTTTGGGAACCACATAAACCATGTGAGCAGTAACCAGCTTGCCCCGTCTCAGCCGACCACAGTGACCCAGAGGCCGCTCCAGATCCTCCCTTTCTCTCGCCGTGCCTCCCTTGATCACACCCATCCTGACAACGACACAGAGGACGCAGACATAACCTCCTCACCCCAGTTGAACCACCACTGTCCCACAAATACCTACCATCACTGTAACTCCAACCAGTCGCCCATCCCATCCAACGCTAACCTCAACAATGCCAACGCCCCTGCAGTACTATCCATGACCAACGGGAGGCAGCAGAGATTCTTCTTGGGGCGGGACCGTCCTGCCTCCGCCAAACATCGGTCATCAACGTCACCCTATAAGAAACTGCACAACAAGCCCTGGAAGTCACACTCCACAAGGTCAGTTTGAAAGAGATTTAGAGGCACAATGGATTTGGAACAGCACATTTGTTTAGTTCATTATGTTTTTTTATGTTTTATGTTTTTCTATATAATTGTATCGACAAAACGACCCCTATGGGATTCTCTACATTGTACCCAACAATACAGCCTCTAACTTGCACATACTTTTCCCAATTAGGCTCAAACCTAAAAAACCTACCCCCGGCCCTCAACACGTTTGACCAATATGATGCCAGTTACCTCTCTAGCGCCCCCTATAGACTGAAAGAAGAATGTAGTTTTAAGGAAATTGACAAAGTTTGTCAAAAAAACATCCTTCATAAACATCTAGACGAATCAAAAAAGTCAAATAGACCCTTCCCATGCTTGTCATGGTTTGGGGGCAGACATATGAGGGCGTTTTGCCGATATATACCTTGCTGTCAGAGACAATGGTTACGTTTAATGTAGGGCTGTCAATAATAAATGACAATTTTGAATCACTATTAATAGATTTTTTTTCCATAGTTAACTCGAAATTAATCAAAATTTTAAAATATTTGTTATAAATGAACTTCAAAAGCATATTTAACCATTTTTACTTACCTTTTTAATACAGAATGGTAATTAGCTCTTTTCACAAATACCCAGACATGTTTTAAGCCTCTAAAATAATAATACAAAATATTGTGGAAACATAAAATTGGTAGACTATCATTTATGATTGTCTCATGCATGCTCACACCCCAGCCCCTTGTGTTTCCAAATCCATGCTCAGAGCACAGTCCAAAGAGTTTCAATAGCCTAAACTTATTCTTTTGTAAGTTTTGTTAAGTAAGCTAAAAGAGACATTTTCAGCCTGTTTATGTTCAATAATGCACAGAGATGTTGAAGAGCAGCCCCACTCTTCCCCCTCACGCTGTTCTCATCCTGTGCAGGGCTGTCAGGGCCAGGGCTGGCCCAGCCTATAAGTGAACTTAACAGCTGCTTAGGGCAGCGAGAGAGTGTGCTGCAGCACATTTTAGCTGAGAGTCTGTGCCTTTCTCTCTCCTGCAGCAGAGGCACGGGGGCAGGGGGTGTAAATCACCTACACACAGACAGATCACTGACAACAGTTCAGACAGACACCCCAAATGTGTTCTGCTGTTCTCAAGTTACACAACGCCGTTTATTTTATTTCAATCACCTCATATTCACAGAGAAACTATCAAACACTAATGTAAATAGTCTATATTATAATTAATAGAACATAAAACTGTTCACAGGTCCTGACAAAAGCTGCTGTAGTTTTTGGTGTTTTCTGGGATTTCTCTGTCCACATGCAGCTAGTGAGCAGAGTGAGGTTTTTGCACTGCTGGGATCTGCTATGAGAGCAGATTCAGTGGCTGGGGGCCCCTAACAGAAACCTGAGCTGGTGGCACATTAGGTTTTTTCAAAACCTACAAAAGAAATTATAGCAGCTGAAAAAACTGACATCCAAAATGCACAATACAGGAAATTACAGATGATTTTCGTGGGGTAGCTCTTGCATATATTGAAATGGCTTTAGCTGCAGTCTTAGAGGCTGATATTAGTCTTGTTCTTCAGTAAAAGGGAGTGGCCCCATGAAGGCTTGGGCCGGTCTTGGTCAGGGCTGAGGGGCTCAGTGAGTTTTGGTCTGAGTAAAAGCGCATAAGCCTGTTTTACCATGGGAAAACAAATCACTGGTGTTTGTGGCTTCTTCCTGCTGTCGTTCTGACAGACACATGTCGTTGTTCTGACAGACACATATCGTTGTTCTGACAGACACATATCGTTGTTCTGACAGACACATATCGTTGTTCTGACAGAACTGGTTTGTCTACTTCTTTGCCCGTTCCTCCTCTGTGTGTGAGAGAGGGGTTCCCAGGTCTGAGTCAAAAACAGCCCAATGGGAGATAACCATATCAATCAGTTGACTACCCCTGGCTAAATGTTTACAGACCACGCAGTTGATTGTAATTCTAGTACTTACTTTCAAAAACCAATCACTCTTCATTTGTCATAAATGACACTTGTAAATGTCTTTCAGAAATTGTATTTGTTAAATCTCATTCTTAACAACACAATTTATCTTGTTTCATGATCCCTGTCTTTCCAATCCTCTGACCAGGACACGCTACTATGAGGCCTATATTAGGTACTGTATATGGCACAATATTTACAATAATCTGTTGCAGATTTTTAATTATTTTTTATTAATTTTGTTGGCACTTTCTGGGTGGCAGGTCAGAGAGCGGTGCTGCAGTGTATCCCACAATTCGTCGAGAAGAGGCTGGAGACAGTGATGAGGACCGAGGGTCCGGAGAGTACTTCAGTGGAGAGGAGTTTCACCAGGACCACATCATGATCACAGCAGAGAGGTGAGGATAGAACAGGCACTACTATTTATAATAGCTACTTATGTAACTCTCAGAGCTTCCACTCATGTGATTAAAAAAAAGAACTCAAAACAACAGATTAATATAATTGAAAAAGAAATTCTAGAAAGAAAATGCAACACCAATGAAAGCAGGCCCCACAAACTTAAGATAAGATTGAAATACAAAAATGTTCATTTATTTGCAGGTTGTCCGGTCAGCTCCTGGACTCGGATGGAGACGGTTCCCTTGGCGATCCACAGGCTGACGGTTTCTATGACAATGACCAGCAGCCGATTTATCATGATGACAAGCCTTCACCGAGAAAATGGTTTCTACCTTCACCTCAGGGTCAGTCAGTGTAAAATAAACTAGTTCTAATAATCTCAAAACTAATCCCAATACTCTAACGCATAATGTTTATTCTATGCCTAATGTTATTTAAAACCTTGATGTTTTGTTTATAATATTAGCTGAACTACAACTTTGAATTAAACCAGTTATCAGAGTAAAGTCAGAGTTCAAAAACAATTTCAGGGATGTAGCTAGAGCACAAAATTGCTAACTACTTATAAATGGTCCACCTTGCCTCCAATGTGTGTGACACTGGTGTATGGTGACTGGTGTGGCTGTACTGGTGATATGTTCTTGTCTTATCTCAGCACCTCACAAACCCACCTTCAGTTTTGAGTGTCTCCGTCGCAGAGACAGTCGAGATGTCCCGCCCCCGTCTCCCCCCTGCACTGCCCTGCCTCTACACCTCATGCAGCAACAGGTTAGTGTCCCATTTTTATTATATTGTATTTTTTTATCAGAATAAAATATTGATGTTTTTATCCTGACATGTGTTTTATAAATCATAAATACCTGGTTAATTGTTGTACACACATCTCTACCTTTATACTCATTTGAACCCCTTTGCCCAGGTGATGGCAGTGGCGGGGCTTGATGCCAGCAGACTGCACCATTTCTCAGGGTCCTCCAGGTCCCATCGATCGTGGGCCACTCCTCCAGCATCGCCCCCTGCGTCACCCCTCACCCGGGACCTCACGCCCTGCTACACACCTCTCATACAGGTAAGTTTAGTTGAGTGTATAGAGACCTGTTCTTACTTAAGGAATAGTCCAATATTTGGTCAAATGGATAATATAGAATCATTGTGAATAGCATAATATTACTAACAATATATAGCCTTCCTGGGTTCTGAAATACACTAAAAAACACTTTTCTCAAGTTGACATTTTAAATACATAATCAGTCAATAAAGAGTTTTTAAAACCAATAACACTTATGTTATTATTTATTTATGGCCACAATAAGCTCTGAATACATATCAGTAACCAGTGTCATGCTCTTGCAGGTGGACTGGCGCAGTTCGGGGAGTGTGTGCAGTCTCCCTGGAGCAGTGAAGAGGAGCTCGTGGTTCACAGAGGTTCAGGGGTCTGCCTCAGGGCAGACCCTGCCACCAACACATCTACAGTTACCTGCTGACACCTGCACACACTGTCTGTCCAAGAAAGGCAGCGCACATAGTCTGGTGGAGGCTGTGAGTAACATGCCTTTACTTATAGATATTCTTTTTTTCATCAAAAGGTTTGAATTATTTTACACTGATTCTGAATAGTGGAACATTTCTTACTTGTCATTTGTTCACCAATAGAAAAGGTCTTTCGATTTAACAGTGATTCCATATTTGTTATGTGTTTTCCAGGTTTTAATCTCTGAGGGACTCGGTAAATACGCTCGGGACCCTAACTTTGTCTTAGCCGCTAAACATGAGATCGCTGACGTGTGTGAGATGACCATAGACGAGATGGAGAGTGCTGCCAGTAACCTGCTGAACGGATCCATGGGGCACGGGGGAAGCACTGGGAGCACCGGTGAAGCTGGTGGGACGTCCCAAGGAGATAGTGGGACATCCTGCTCTGAGACTCTGATCAGGGACCGCAGTATACGAGACTACAGCGATGAAGAGCCCTACGTAGCTGTGAAGTGTGAAGAGGACCTTAGAGACGAGATGATATGCATCACGTCGCTATAGCAGTGGCTCAATGGGACCTTTTTACTAGGTTTTTTCAATTTGAATTTATTTATTTAACAAAATACACTGGGAGGATGTTGCTGCAAACTGTTTATGTTGTGGACACGTAACAAAGCAACAAGTGCCTTGTTTTTTCGATTTTTATGAAGAATCAGAGGAACCAGCCAGAAACCTGCCCAACATCGACTTAGAGATTCAAGATACTCTTTTTATAGTTATTCAAATAGATGGATTATATTTGTAACCTCATAAAGCCAGCAAGATGAACAATCAGCAACAATAGATTGGTAAGCATAAGATAATTTTTGTATCTATTTATTTATTTAGTCAGGTCAGTCCCAAGACAAAGAAAGGAATCTTGGTTTAGATGGGAAATTTAGCAATATTGGCATAATCATTGTAAATTATAGGTATACATATATACTAGAGTAGATTTTTT
>JAVQKC010026379.1:0-14401 GCA_036025475.1 Philypnodon macrostomus | reverse complement strand
GCAGCAGACTTCTTCAGTTCATCGAACTGAAGAAGTCTGCTTTTCAACAATCAAAACCTTGTCCAGATGCCCTTTTTCAACTTTCAGAAAGACCCTTCCCATGTTTGTCATGGTTTGGGTGTGGGGCCTCTTAATTGCTCGTTAACAATTTAAAAACCCTTAGAAATCACACAATGTCTGATTAAGGTGCCCGTTGGTGACAGTTGTAGCAGACGTATGTAGCAGACATATGGGGCAGAAGTATTGGGCCGTTTCGCCGATATACACACTTGCTCTCGGGGACGACAGCACAGGCCTAGTTTGTTAATTATTTAATATTCATTAATTGTAGAAGTACCAAACTCAATCCAGTTTTGCATCTTCATGATATGTACCTGTGTGCAAAAGTTAAACTGATCTGGCATTTTGTTGTCATGTAAAAAACACGGTCAAAATTGATACACTTGTGGATTTTTATTTATTGTTAGAATCATCATATCCATACACAGCACGGTGAATACATACAAAAGGTCCACGCTCACCATCTCTGATGCTTTTGTAGAGAAAAATACAAGATTCTAAATTTTAAAAACACGCTTGTGGTACTTAACCCGCAAAAGACAAGACAGACTTACCATATAAAATGTACAGCCACGATGATTATACTGAATATAGATATAATAATAATATATAACATTGCACATAATACCAACAAAAAATAACCACACATGAAAATCCTTTACAACAAGGCACTGTGGATGTAAGCCGAGAGCTCTTTGGATGGATCTGCCGCCAGCGGAGTTCCAGCAAAATGTCCGGGAATGTTAAGCCTCAAAAGTCAACATGAAAAGTCAGCCTCAAAAGTTAACCTGAAAATTCAACCTCAAAAGTCAACCTCAAATGTTAACCTGAAAAGTCAACCTTAAAAGTCAACCACAAAAGTCAACCTCAAAAGTCAACCTCAAAAGTCAACCTCTAAAACGTTTTAAAATCCATTTCTATTAATTGATGTCATATATATAATTTGTTTTTGGACCTTTTACTAAATTTACTGAAAATGTTGAAATATTTTTTTTTAAATTGAAGGGTTGACACAGAGACACATTTATTTAGGAGATTTACCTAAATAAATGGTAAATCTGGTGAATTCTGCATTCACAGCACTCCCGCACCCCCATTTTAAGCAAAGCATGTTAGGCTTTATTTGATAGGATATCGGGGAGAAGAGTGGGGAGTGACGGTTGGCAAACTGTCGGAGCCGGATTCGGGACGAGCACTGTAGGGTCTGAATATGGGCCGCACGCTCTACCGACTGAGCTAAACCACGGCCCGAAGTACGAGTAATAACTTTTAAAATAATTGGAATGACAATTTGTTATTATATATATATATATATATATATATATATCACAACACTTAGCATTAGCTTATATTTCATTCTTATTAAAATACCATGGTTCACTTTTTGGTTCCTGGCCCAGTATTTGAAAACCACAACCATAGATAATGCATTTGGGTTTATATCATGTATTGTAGGCAGAAAGTAGGCTAATTAGCAGCTACTAAATGCGCCAATGACTATATGCTCCTGTTTGCTTCGGCTGACAGTTACCAATCCATCAGTGGTTTAAGAATTTTTATGTTGACTTTTGCAGTTGATACACAGCGAGAAATTATGAGCACCTTTGGAATCTGTTAAAAACACAAGGCTGGGCAATGAACATATCATCCCAGAGTTTTTTTTTCTTCAATGACCATTTAAATCTCCATTTTCTCAGCCTTCTTTTTACATAAAAAATAAAAATCACACAAAATACCCCCCCCCCCCAACAATCCAAACAAATACCAAAAAAAAAAACAAAATACAAAATGAAATAATAGGAGGTATCTTTGGTTAGATAGTGGTGACTTAGCCCTGTTCAGACATAATTAAATGTGAAATAATTATGAATATCAATGTTTTTTACATGAATCATTGTAAAATAAATGTCCCTCATTGATGCATACAGGATGTAGAAAGAGGAGGGTTACTGGTAAAATACACGTCAATAAAATAGCCCATTCAATCACCATCTCCTGCTTATTCCTATTTAAGTGACTATAGTCTATCCCAGCAACTATGGGCCTTATGAAAATTTGTTATGTAGTTGCAGGCCTGACATAGATACACAAACCGGCCTGAGTATCTCTTTGCGCCGAGTGGAGGAGCCATGGCCTAGAGTGAAAATTCAAAATATAATTTAAAAGTTTATGTATGGCTAATGACTTACAATATGTAGGCACCGTCTGAACAGGGCGTAGGTCACATTTGAAGGCCAATACATCGTCAAATTGGGTTTTAGGCTGCTGTTATGAAGGTGAAACTGCCTGAAATAAGTGCTAAACCTTTACATTTGGTTGTACAGTCCAGTTTAAGCCACAACAGTTGATCTTCATGCCTCATATTGAAGTCAGACCTTTGTGTGACAGTTGGTGGTGGGTAAGGAGCTTGCGGTTCTTCTCCAGCATTCATTCATTTGAGTCTTTCAGAAGTAAAGTCTTGGTGTTTCACCAGGCACTGTTCTGACTGCCGTGACTGCTGACCGACTGACAGTTAGAGTAGCGCTTCTTCACGATCATACTAATGTAGGCCTTCATCAGCTTGGCTATGTCCATCACCTGCAACACAAAAAGGAGACCAGGATTGGAAGATATTTATTTGGCCATAGATTTTTTAAAGTTTTTTTGGCCAATTTTTTGGCTTTATTTGGTTGGTATTAGCACTTTGACATGTCTTCTTTGATGGCTTTACAAAATAAAGTTAGCTTAGCACAGTATTTGCACAATTGAGAGTACATTATGTTTTTGTATGTTTACACACACACACAAAAAAAAAGTTTTTTTACATTTACATTTACAGCTTCTTCAGTGTGTTTTCAGTGAAAAAACTGTGCTGCCTGCAACAGATTTGTTTCAATTGACATGAGGAACCCTTAATCTACACACCAAAGGAAAGACAACATTGGTAAAATATAGGGGCCAAACATATTCTTTTGCAGTAATATGAATGCTTCATTATGGGCTATTTGCTTTTGATTAGTTTGACCCAAAGTTAGCATTCAGGGCTCAACCAAAAAAAAATAATCTAATGAGCATTTAAAAAATAAATGTTTCTATTGTATCAAAAGAATGATATGTAAATACATACCATCTGCGTCTCAAAGACTATTTCTCGTCCCTCCACAGTGATCTTGTAGGCGTTGGGCAGTGGAGCTCCGAATGATAGAATCTGTTCATAGGGAAAGACCTGCAGAGGCCAGGGCTCTCCTCTCTTGTACACAGAGATGGCCTCTCTGCTCACTCCCAACCACAGCTCTGAGGGGAAGGCTCCATCACGAGACTGGAATAAATGGACAGAATTAGGGAAGAACACACTGGCTATAGGTGGACCTGTGGTACCGAACAAACTGGCCCACTAGACATGACTGTATCTAGCTCTATCTAGTGTACAAGTGTAAAAGTACCTTTCAGAACAAAGAAAATAGTCTTATATACTTCTTACCTCAACATTAAACAACGTGGATCCATATCCTGGCCATTCTTTGACCAATGTCATGTATTTGAGCATGGCCTGCTCCTGGTTCATTCCCTGCAGTTTCTTCCACTTGTCCAGAACACTGGCCCTGAGCGTGGCCGCCTCGTCCCGTAGCCACGCCTCCAGACTGAGCTCTTCATCCAGCTTCTGTTTACTCATCGACCCGCTGCGAAAACTCCTCCTCAGGGTGCCATCCAAAAAGCTAGAGCGCTTTCTCTCCGCCGTTCCCGTTCTTTCCAAAGTTCCCGACCCGCAACTTCCCGGATTGAAGGTCTTGGCGGAGTTCTGGACGCGGGCTCGTAGGCGGGACATGGGAAAGACCTGGGAGATTTCGGGAATGGTGGTCTGGGATGAGAAGTCACTGAGGAGGTACTGGAGACGTAAGGCGGCAAGGAACTGGAGAGTCTCTTCTGGGGCGGGATACTGGCCACGGATAACTGCCTCATGGGCCTAATAAAAGAAACACAATAAACAAATGTCAAATCAAGCAGGTTATACATTCAGGTGAGAGTGACAATAGAGACAATATATAGCATATCTGTACACAGCTCACACAAAGGCTGCAATGACGCTTTGCGAGTGCTTCTGAAATGGCCGAGATGGAGTACTTAAGTGAAATGTTTGTCACAGCAAGAATTAATACTTAACATGCTTGTACTGTGATTTTATTTGATTTTTTAAGGATATTCTCTGCACATCTTTGGCTTTATTGATAGGACAGTAGGCGACAGGAAACCAGGGAGCTCTGAATATGGGCCACACACTCTACCGACTGAGCTAAACCACAGACCTTGTCTGGACCATGAGTCCGGAATAAATATGGATTGAAATTGTTAGTATACTTAATAGTTATAAATGTCATATTCCTGGTTATTGTATTACGGTACTTATCACATATAAGAATAAAAATCCAATATAAAAATAAAGGAACGCGCCTCATTTATCAGGGCTTAGGACTTTAGTCTCTATACTAACTGACCTGTTCAAACATGAAGGCAAACTCCACACTGTCTTTAGGAACATTATCGGTGTCCAAGAAACAGTAGAGTTTAAAGTAGAACTTCCACCCAGCACTGCTTTGGTCTGGACTCGTGGACAGTCTACACAACAGGGAAACACAAAATACGGTGTGAATACTTTCTTTCAAGCTAACAATATTGCACTCTCAGAAAAAAGGACAGGAGTAATATTACTTCTCGAACTTGGCGATGACGTCAGCGACCACAGTCCGGCTCTCGATGGCCTTCTCTGAGCTGTGGCTGTGTTCAAACAGAGCAAACATGTTCCTGCTGTCCTCCATGGCCAGACCACGTAACAACTTCTCCACCACCTGAAACAGTAGAAGGTCAAATCTCACCGTTCATTTTAGATTCACTTTTTGTAACTCACATTGATGGGACAGTGCCACACGATCACAAAAAAATATAAACGATGTAAATCACGAATGGAAATATATATATAAAAATCCTTTTCACACATACAATAAAAGTTACTCTCACCTCTCCAGCAGTAGTGTGTGAGTTGATAGTTATTTTACAGGAGCCTCCTCCGTGACAATGGACAGTGGTGTTCATGTCCTGACGGGCCACTATACTTCTGATCTCCTCCTGAGACGGGACGTTCTCTCTGCTCCTCGTCCTCTTCAGAGCGTCCAGAGAAAACGCAGCGTATCTCTCCATCTCTGACCCTGGGAACAGCTCTCTGGTCCTGAAAAATAAAAATGGAGATGATCTGATGGATTGACAAGATTGGTGTATGTGCTGTCAGTGAGTGGGGAGAGCGCATTAGCAAGATTTCGGGCAACACCTGCAAATATTCCAACTGAATCCAACAGCCATTAACACCAGTCACACGCTTCCTCCGTGTTATGCTCTGGGTCAGACTGACAAACATTTTGACCAACCCCCCCCAAAAAAACAAGGTCCCGCAGTTTAGATCCCATGTTCAGAGCCTACAGGAGTCTTGAGTTCGAATCCGGCTCACTCTTCTCCGTGAATTCCTGATCATGAATGACAAATACCCCTAACTTTTTGTGATTTCAATCTAAAAAACGAGTTCAATTTAGGGCATTGGTTACCTCTTGAGGTGGAACTTGAGGTAGCGCAGTATACTTCTAGAAGGGACAAAGGTGCAGGACATGCAGGCCAGGAGCTTCCATCCGTTGAGGTGGGCCGTGCTGGCGGGCTGAGGGGGGCGGACCGTCTGTTTGATGAGCTGACCGTAGAGCTCGTCCCGCAGAGGCCGGAGCTCCTGTCCCGTCCGCAGTACCCCCTGGATTACCGGTACAGGGTCCAGAGCCCCCTCCATGTGCTGCAGTGAGGAGAAGACCTTCAGAGCCTCATCCTGAAGAGTGGAGTACGCCCCACTGTGGCATCCTGAGACACAGAGGAATGAACGGGTTCAAATATATTAGATTATATAGTTATTATGTGAAAGGTTTAAAATGTACAATTCAGCCCAATACAGCCCCAATTCAGAGTTGAGAGTTAAATATAGTGTTATGTATGATATAATACAGGGCTTTTAAGTGTAGGGCTGGGCGGTATGGTAAAAAATTATATCACAAATTTATTAAGATCATGATTTTGATTTTATCACAATTTTAGTAATTGTTGTATTCTTTGTCTTACACAGAAGACTACTGCTTCATAAAACCAGCATTGTTACACTGAAAAAAACATGAATGAATTGTATTTGTAGGATTTAACGATCTCCGCAGATAAGCAGATCGCCAATAATTTCATATCTTGATTGGATTTTTTTTTGCCAAATCCCCCACTCCTAGTTCCGAGCCTTGTATCACATCATAAATTAAACCTTTTACATAATCTATATAAAGCCCTATTCTAGTCGTGGGTGTCCAAAGTCACATTGTAACTCTAACCCTAACTCATTTTTTTATTTTGCCCGAGCCTAATATGCAACTGTTGACCACTTGTAACAATTTAATTTCACCTGTGATGTGTATGTCTCCATACGGCAGTGGTAACAGGGGCGTATGCAGAGGGTGGTGGCTGTAGCGAAGGATGGGGTTCCTCTTGTAAATCTGCTCTACCAGCTCAGAGTTTAGACAGTTCTCCTACAAAAACAATATATGGCATTACAATTAATATTATTATCAAAGTTCTATTAACAATAATCAAGTTATAATGCCATACCTTGATGTCCTGGATGAGCTGCTGGGTGGGGGTGTCAATGGGTGCTTTGGAGTCTATGACGTTTTGGATGGAGTTGGCCCAACGTGTGGCTTCATTCAACAGCTTAGTATACAGGCGGTACGAGTGCTTACGGCCATAGACAATCACATTCCAGTAACCTGATCAGAAAAATGACACGTTAAAAAAAAAAGGACTGAAGCCTATACCAGCTACTTGGGGTTTGAAGCGGGACATACCCTGGACCCTGTTGCAAGGCATAATATGGCATTATTGGTTAATAATACAATGGTTAATATTGGCTTTGATTTCATACAGCACTTTTCATGACACCCAAAATGCTTTTGAATCCATCATTTGATCTCTCCACATTCACACACTGGTGGTGGTAAGCTACCTTTTGAAGTCAGAGCTGCCCTGGGGCACACTGACAGAGAGGTGGTCACCACTTTGCACCAACAGCCTCTATGACCCCCACCAAATAACCTTCACACAACCACATTCTTCTTCTTGCCCAAGCATACAATGACCAACAACCTTATGATTATTGGACACCACTATGGCCGCCCATGTGTGCCAATTGAACCATCAGACACATTTTAAATCAGCTTGGCTCGACACTACATGTAGTATTTCATGGGTTTTGCTCACCAGTCTCCTTGAAGACCTTCTCATCAGGTTGGACCACAGAGCACAGGCTGTTCAGCACCAGAGTCCCCAGCTTCATGGCGTTTCTCTCGGAGGATTTATAGTAGTCCAGGGAATTGTGGGTAAGCAGGAACCAGCGCTTCTTCAGCTTCAGAGAGGCTTTACTGCTGTTCTTCATCTCTTTGTGTAGCCAGCCTGAAACAAAGTATTAATGATTCTGCATAATAACCACAGAAAATAAATTATATTTTTTATGTCGGAACAATATACAATACATTATTATTATGAATTTAATTTTACTCCAAGAAGCCTAGCTAGCATATTAGCTATTATTTTAAGTTGCTGCTAACAAGGAAGTACTTTCTAAACGGTGGTAAAACTGAGAGATATAAATATGATCGCTATACTTTTCCATAATGGTGCCATAATTCCTAGTATTTCTGTTAGTGTAATAAATGGACTGCACAGAGGCACAGTGAACATCTTACTTCACTCAGATATCAGCCTGTCAGCTTTAAATAGGTCTATAACTGTGTGTTTGTTTGTATCTTAGAGCTCATACCTCTGATGATGAACTCCTGTCCCTGGACCCGTGTGTCTCCTTTAGACCTCTGCAGCAGAGTGATCCAGTGGTGCATCTCCTCAGGGGTGTCAGCGTTACAGTGGAGGACACGATTAGCTGTGATCATCACAAACGAGTTGGGCCTGGCACAGACAATCATAACATCACATTATATTATTTACAGAACATTGCACATGGGTGGCAGTAATAATTCATGGGTTTTTAGTAGGCCTTTTCATTTCTGATTATGCATAGAAGACACTATATTTATTATTGCATCTCATTCAGTTCTTCTCACCTCTCTGGATTGTCTGAGGCACATACAGAGTCAATCATTCCCACATCCAGTGTTCCCTGTACAGTAGAGAAGAATTAAAATGTTGGATCAGATTCCACTAGAAAAGAATCAAATGAGTGCACATAAAACTACATTTCCCAGGGTGCATAGCTCACCACAGCGTTCTGGGGGTTGGCCTGTTCGTCGTGCATCTCTCTAATCTCCTGCTCAGTGGAGCCGTGCACCTGGGTCAAGACACTGAACCACTGGCTGTGGACACAAAAAAATAGAGCTCATTTGATGAATTCATTACACTAGTTTAATTGTAATACACGCCACAAAATGTAGTTCGGTAAACATGGACTATTGAGGAGTATAGGAATGTATGTCTTTACCTGGCATCTTCAGCCGACTCAGCGATGAGTTGGTACGTTCTCTCTGACGTCACAATGTTGATGCCGTTTTCTTTCCCGGTGTTGTCAATGATTTCTCTGTAAAAACATACAGAAATGGTTACATGCCTCACCAGAAATGGACTACTTGGCTGTCAATGTAAAAACAGCTAGGGTGATCGAAATGGACCAGATGTGGGATATAATTCAATGCAAAGTGGGACATCTGGTCACCCTAATTTTAACATGCTGGGACAATGATTCAATTGGATCTGTTATTGTAATAGTCTCGTACTTAGCGTCATGAATGTCCAGCACGCCCTTCATCTTGTCCTCTCCGTCGTTCTCGAAGTACATGAGTTTGCTGTGGCGTAGGACAAACCAGCGGCGTTTCCAGTTCCGCCGGGACAGTGTGGATGAACCGCCGCCCTTCTTGTGCAGCCAGCCCTGCTTCAGAGCCTCCTGCTTCGACCGGAACCACAGGAAGGTCTCGTCTTTGAGAACGCACCAGCGTCGCTTCCATGTGTTCATCAGGCCACCTGGGCAAGACAATACAGTTTATAGTCAATTTTGTGGATATCGGGGGCTATATAGGACCTGGTTGACTAATTTAACAGTTTCTCCTAAAAGTTTGTCTAGGAATGTACTAAAAAAATCAATTAGCCTGCTACATCAGGCAACAATTAAAACAATATTCATTTCTGCTGATGTTAGGCTGTGTAGCTGATGACCACCACTAGTAAATCAAATTTGGATATACACAAATTACATTATATGTGGAACTGGATGAACACTGACATACACTGAAACATTGAGTTTATATTCAAATCTGTTTTGGCTTCGAAATTAAATCTTCCTTAATAGCGTCAGGCTGGCAACCCTAGTGTAGATAACTGCACAGAAACACTTTTGTATTGTCTTTGTGTAATGGGTTAATAGCAGGACAAGAGTAGTTAATAGACTTACCCTTTATGAAGAGGAAGCTGTGGAAGTATGGCAGAGTGACACAGCTGTAGACAGAGTCTCGTCTGTACGAGAGCTCATCATCTGTGTCCAGTCTGTCAAAGTCATCCTCACTGTCCTCAAACTGAAGGACAAAATAATAAAGCAACATTTAATTCCACTGATGTAACACTGAAAAAACAATAGAAACATTATAAATGAAAGCAATGCTAATCACTTAGTTCCATGTACAGTATTGGCCGATATTGGCTGATTTAAAAAAATTAAATAATAACAGTACATATGTAAACCCCTGCAGAATATAAAATATAATGTTTTTCATTTATTGAAAGGCATTTTAAATACAGTACAATATGAAGAAAATACTAAAAAGAATGGGGTGCTAGAACGAATAAAGTTAAGGCTGGTCAAAGTACATAAAATCACAACAGGAAAACCAAACTCACCGAAGACTGTGCGCCCTCTGATCCGAACCGATAGGCCCCTGAGCTGTTGTATGTCCCACTCGAGCCTCTGTAGTCAGGTGACCACTGTCCGCTGCGAGGATTGGACAGGGCCATGCTGCCGCTGGACACGATGGCTCCTTCATCGTAGTCGTCCTGGTCATAATCCGAGTCTTCGTCGGGGGGGATCAGTTCCACCATCTCATCAGAGGGGGCTTCTGAAGACGTGGTGGGGGCACTAGGGGGCAGCACCGCATCGTTAGCATAAGGGTCCTCCTCTGAAGAGTCATCACTGGTCCGGATACCGCTGGTCCTCTGGCCATCGGAGTGGCCGTGTTCACTGGGGTTAGGAGAGTCTTTGAACGCATCGTCATCTGCGCCAAAGCCTTCGTCCACCTCCTCTTCATCTGTCAGTACAATAAAATGTATGTAAGCTGAGACTGCAAGAACATCACATTTGATCACTAGTTTAAGTCAGGTTTATGTAGTTAAACCTGCAGAAGATAGTTACTAACTAGAACTCAAGGCAATGTGCTTATATCATTAAAGATACTCTAAAGATCCTGGATCAAGACCGTGATCCAGAGCAACACAGGACTATCTGAGACCAAGACCAGTCCATAGCTAACACATATCCCAATGATTAATCTACTTAGTCTCAGTGTACCTCTCCTGTCTAGTCCATCATCCTTCTCGTCCGTCTGTCCCACTCCCAGTGAGCTCTCGATGTTCCTCACACACTCGTCAATCTCATGGAAGTTGAGCGAGTCGAGGAAGTGCTGAGCGGCTTTACAGGCCTCGTCCTCCAGCCTCTGCAGCTCCTGGTCCCTGAGCCGCTGCAGCCTGTGAAGAGAGGCCTCGGTCAGGGACAGCTCCTGACGCTCCTTCTGCCTCTGGAGACACTGGATCTCCCGCTCCAGACGTAGGATCTCCTCCACCTGAGATGATTCGCTGTTGGTGCTGTGCTCTTCCTTCTCTGCGGTTGTGGTGGTGGGGGGTAGTTCGATGCCTGTGTCTGGCTCAGGGGAGAGGGACTTCGGTTGAGAGGTGGTGAGCGATAGAAGGCGAAGTTCCTCCAAGCGAGCTGCTTCTTCAGCCTGGGAAGGAAAATATTATTAGAATTTGTATTATATACTATAAAGATTTCAAACATGTATTAAAGATTTTCAACGGCAGAAAATGTTGGTGGCCACAGACTATAACAGCAACTTCTATGAGCCTTAGGTGGGTTATACCTTGATCAATGCACAGGTCACTCTCTTTTTAATTCAATAAGGGGCCATTTAGCAACCCTACAAGGACACATTTCTGTAGCAGTTTTTGTAGCTTGTACTTTAAATAAAGTCTGCATGTTTTCCTTCTGTTACTGTGGTTTCTCTCCAGCTTCCCCCCACAATAACATGCATGTGTGAAGAATTGGTCTAAACCGCCCCTAGTTGATCAATGTGAGAGTGATAAATTGTCTAGAAGTGCATTTCCCTGTATCAGCCCTGTGACTAACTGACCATTGTCCATGATGTTCCTCAATTAAGGCCCATAGTAGGGACTGGGACTCACACAACACACAAGTCAACTAAATATAGACTGTACATTATATTCAATATTAAATCTACGTCAGGGTAATCAAATGAGCTTACCTCTCTGACGATTCTCTCAGCCTCCAGCCTCTGCCTCTCTCTGCAAACACAAAACAGATCATATCAGAGGGTTACTAAAACAGGACCACGGACAGTTCCAGTCACGGTACCATAAAAGCTATTCACAATTAAATCTTGTTTGTTTATATATGATCAATAGTCCTTATTTTATATATAGCTATTGAATTCACTATCCAATATGCAGCTAAGTCATACTGCATCTAGTTATTTATTTGTTAAAAAAGCCTTCTACTTCGAGTACTCTATGAAAAAAAGGAAGTAGTAATAGTTTGTCTCTTCTTGAATGGAACTAGATGTACAGTAGCCTGGACTATTGGACATAGCAAAAGCACCCTAAATCCCACCTCTCCAGTTCCTCTAGCTCTCTCAGTCTCTGCTCTTCCTCTTCTATCCTCCTCTTCCTCTCATCTCTCAGCAGGACCACCTCTCTCCGTGCCCTCTGACCTCTGACCCTCCTCTGGAAGGTCAGGGCGGCCCAGCGCAGCAGCAGGAAGCGTCTCCTCCAGTAGAAGGCTCTGTAGTTCTTCTGAATGACCACAATGCAATGCAGAAGACGCCGGTACTGCTTCCTGTTTGACAACCAATCACAGCACATTAAGTCAGACTGATATACATTTTTTACTGTTCTAGTAAATAAAAAATTTGATTCTACATAATCATTTTTTGCATTAGTCTTCCTTAAAAACTATAAAGATTTGATCATGGACATTATCCAGGTGTGAACTATAAAGATATAAGGTCCTACACTTTTCTATAAGTCCTTCCACAATTACCCAGAGAGGACAAACAAAGCCCAGAGCAAAGTAGAAGAACTTTAGTAATCTCGATTTATTAGTGTATAAAACTGTAGTTTGAAATTTAGCCACTAGGTGCTGCTATAGGACTAACATAATCAGTGGCAAATTCAGAAACATTGCTTGTATTATAAGCAAAGAATTAAATTATATTTAATTAAATATGCAGGTGAAGTTGTTCCTGGGCAAATACATCAGTAGACATAAAACACACCTGGCCCTGTAGCCCATGACGTGAGCCTGGATGACCATCGCCGCTTTGAGCACCTCCAACTCTCTCTGTTTCTCCAGGCGATGCTCCAGTGACTCCCGCAGGAAAATCTACAGCAAGAGTAAAAAGTGGACATTCAGTCTTCTTCTCCTTTTAGCTGTTTCTAACTTCATGTCCTCTTGAAGTACATTGATAAATCTCCTCATTGGTCTTCCTCTAGGCCTCCTATCTGGCAGCTTTAACCACAGCGTCCTTCTATCCATATATTCACTACCCCTTCTCTCTACATGTCCAAACCATCATGATGAATGATAGATTAAAAAATTATTTCTGACACAGATCAAACATAGTTTACTAAACCTTGACACACTTTACTGAATGTCTTTAGCATGAATCACATGACCTCAGGCATAAATACGCCACCTCATTGCATTAGTATTAGCATCTCAAAGACATGCATGGCTAATCCTATAGATCGCTAAAGCTAATTAACCCAACATGGGCCCTTAAGCCTCCACATGCCGTTCACAGTGACACAGTGGCCCCCCATTTACACCATTTCCAGAAAATTAAACTTGTGGCTGTAAAAGGACAATAGTAGAGACATGTGCCGCATGAAAGACCCCGGCCCACAGCTTGTAAATCTGTCTGAGGGACAAAAGAGCATCGACCGCTCACAAAGAAACGCAATCGATTTGTAACGGCTTTGACTGAGTCACAGAGAGGACGAAACTGGGAAAGATTCAAAGACCTTGAAGAGATGTACAGTATACAGACAGGACTAACAAATATACTTATAAGAAATAATATCTATTTTTAGTAAATAAAAAGGCATAATGAAGTGTGTATGTGGCAAAAGGCAATTAGATGTAAGAGGTTAGAATTAAACTTGACATTTTTCACCATTTTCTGCTATTTTAGTTTACATACATAGATTATAAAATACAAAATATTCCTTCAGTCTCCTCCCTAGTTTGCATAGTTATTTTGCATGAAGGTTTTATTTATGGCAGATGCCCTTCCTGGCACAACCCTCATTATTTCCCAAGCTGAGAACTATGTAATAATAATTACAGCTTCTATTCATATAGTAGTCTTTCAAGACACTCAAAGTGCTTTACACCTTTATTGAGTTACTCCACACAGTAGTGGTAGTATCGAGCCACAGCTGCCCTGGTGCGGACTTACAGAGACATGGCAGCCATACCTCTTCTTACAACCTTCTTGACAATCTCAAATCACACTAACAAAAACATACATAAGTGAGATTGATAAAGTGTCTTGCACGAGGACACAACAGTAGTATGCGCAGGAGCAGAAATTGAATTGCCAATCTTCCACAATAACAAATAATCTAAATTCAGAATATTTAAAAAGGCGTAAAGTATAACATACACTTTCATTCAACACTATAAACTAATTATAGTAACAATATCAGTAGTACATTATATACCATCTATCAAGTGCCTCCAAAGCCACTCATAAACTGGGCCTGTCCCCGACAGCAAGGTGTATATCGGTCTGCCCCATACGTCTGCTACAACTGTCACCAACGGGCACCTTAATCAGACATTGTGTGATTTCTAATGGTTTTAATATTGTTAACGAGCAATTAAGAGGTCTCGCCCCCAAACCATGACAAACATGGGAAGGGTCTATTTGACTTTTTTGATTTGTCTGGATGTTTGTGAAGAATGTTTTTGTCAAATTTTGAAAATTCCCTAAAACTACATTCTTCTTTCAGT
>JAVQKC010026351.1:0-18428 GCA_036025475.1 Philypnodon macrostomus | reverse complement strand
CATCAAAGAAGTACCCAAATCGATACAGTTCTGCGTCTTTATGGTATGTACCTGTGTGCAAATGTTGAAACTGATCCGGCAATTCGTTTTTGAGTTATCACGTTCACAGCTAGGATCTGCGGACGCGGACCAACGTGATTCCATAATATCGTCGTTTCGCCGATATAATTAGGGGTAATTTTTGACATAAATAAATTTAGAAATGTATATAGATTAATCTAGATTTACTAGGGATTTTTTTTACCTGAAGACCAAACTGATACTAAACCAGAATCAGAGCAAGAACATTTGGCCACAACACATAGGATTAGACGTGTAAACACGAGGATTAGAGTGTAGACTTCTCTCCGGGGGTAAACTATAACAGTATTACATTCCTTGTGCTAATATTGAGAGAAAGATTCATTTGATTTGAAAAGAAGACAATTTGTTTTCTTTTACTTTCAACAATAACAAACTGTGTTGTCAATTGTTCTGTTGTCTTATAGCTCAATCCAAGACACCAAAGGTCAACACAAAACAACCACAGAGACAACAAACGGGTCCAAAACATCAAACGGCATGTGGAAAAAGACAACGGCAATATTTCAGGATTATCCGTTTGGTTGAATTGTTTTTGAGTTCACCCTGATGGATGGGGCCTGTACAGTCTATGAAGCCCTTTGGGGCCCACTATTGTTTCAGTATTGGATTGAAACAGTAATAAATGTCCTGTTGCCTTGATCAAGTTGCCGTGAAGCGAAGAAAAAAACTCAATCTCCAAAAAAGACTGAAAAAAATGTTAACTATTCACTCTTTAATTACATGTGACAGATCTGCATATTCAGTTCAAAAGTGTCTGAAGGTCAAAGTAATTAGTAAACCCTTCTGGGCATTATTATTCAGACCGTATCCTCCTTTAAGTGTACTATTTTTGACCAAGTGCAGTGGGACTTTTCTTCCTATGGATATATCCTATAAAGAAGGTCGGGGATGACAGATTGACACCATTTCGTGGTTTTAAGTGAGCAGTAACCATGGGGCCTTGAATTTTTAGCACCATCCATGTTGCAAACTGCTATAAAACACCAGAGAATACGAGATAGTATTGGCTTGGCTGTGATGCACTGAACTGATTTAAACCGAGCAAATAAAACTGTCACCGCTGACTTACCGTCTCATTCACTATTGGCTTCTATGGCTGTTGTTTTTGGGTGATCTGATTTGGTTGTGTTGCTGATGTTCCAGGGACACCTGTCTAGTTGTTACAAAACCATCTTTGCAAATAACCAATTCTCTTATTATGATGCAGTAATTTTGTGCATAAGGGAGAAGTGACCAG
This sequence comes from Philypnodon macrostomus, assembly GCA_036025475.1. NCBI lineage: Eukaryota > Metazoa > Chordata > Actinopteri > Gobiiformes > Eleotridae > Philypnodon > Philypnodon macrostomus. Next base: position 17,107 of record JAVQKC010026351.1, on the reverse strand, counting down.
TGAATGTCAAGTGGTTCTGGTTTATATAAGAGGGTGCCTAGATTCTAGCCCTGCTACTATGGGCTTTCAAGTACTTCCCAGAAAGTGGTCAGTCAGTGAGTGGTGAGTCACTAGCACAGACAAATAGATAACCTCACTCTAGAAATAACCTCACTTATTCCTGTCACAATGATTATTATAGGGAATTTAGATTCACCACTTCTTCTAACTTGATTCTCAAACCTTTCACACAAAGTGCCACCAGGAATAAATCAGCAAATAACCAGAAATGAACTACAATGTAACCAAGTCAAACACATTGATTAATAAGAACTTAACCAAGTCTCTAAACAAGGTCTAAACAAGGACTAAACCCGGTGTGAACTAACATTTTACCAGCTTAATCAAGTCTAGCCTAGATTTCTACTTGATCTAGACTAGATCTAGGTTTCCTTCGTTCAAGCCCCCTACTTGAACTGCAAAAGACAACTGAGTATTGCTAGAAAGAGCCCACGTATCACCAGATTTGAGAGAGACCTCACACATGCATGTCTTTGGACGGTGGGAGGGAGCAAGAGTACCCCAAGGGGATAAAATGCTTCAAATGAGGGACAGAATTGCGGGTTTGTGTATACATTCTCCAACAATTAATATTTTAGTCAGCCCATTCTTATACATTTCTACCCTTATGACATCAAAATGAGATAACTGTTTATTTGTGGTGATCAGTAACATGGAGATATCAGAGCATAGTTGTTTTAAATGATATGTTATTTGCTTTTAGTGTGCATTTCAAAGGCAAAAAAGGTGTGTCAGTAAAAAGTGCTGCGCTTGCTAATGTCTCGTATCATCTGCATGCACATGAGTAGATCTGAAAATGAGAGGTGACAGACTGATTCCCGTGGAGTGGGCTCTCCCCTCCCCTGTCACTATGTTTTGCTTCTTTCTTGATGGAGGGATGCAGGGAGGAAAAAACAAAACCAGTAGAAAGGAGGGCGGGGGGCACATTAGACAGACAGATAAAGCGAGACAGACAGACAGGGAGCAGACTGGGGAGCATGTCAAGCGCCTGGAGAGGGGAGGCGGAGAGATCTCCCCGAGCAACAAAGTAGTCACCTCAAATAGTGTTTTAATGAGCCCGTAGGGGTGGGATAAAAAACAAATTATGACAGTGATGTATTGGTCTGTCGCGCAGTCTACTTTGTGCAGTTAGTGAACAAAAGGCCCAGGCATTAATTCACTCAAGTGGCTCTCCTAGATCCATCATTTGAAACTCTATGTGGAGCAAGTGTAAGTAATGATTTACATGATATTAGCTACTGTTGCCCAGCTGCTGTGATAAACTGGTTGCCAGTCACCGCTAATGAGTGCTTTTTTTGCATATGTTTTGAATAGATAGGAGCTCTGAATTTGGGTTTCTCAAGTAAAAGAAACTTAATTCAGAACAATCCAAGCCAAAAGATAAAGACAAAACAGGCACAACTAAACTAGGACTGCACAATTATAGCTGCTAAAGGCCTACATCCAGGAGTATACTATAGGAGCACATGTTCCACCAGTAGGGCCTGTACCACAGTTTGAGAACCATCACTATATACATGAGTCAACACTGGAGTAAAAAGTGACTTTGGTTGAATTTAGATCTCATACAGTCACTGAAAAGGTTTTGCAATTCAAAAAAATGTACTGTAGCTTAACAGGTGTAGTCCAAAAGATCCTTTTTAAAATGCTTTATCTGACCGTGATCTAATATGTCTAGTAGGTAATCTGTCAGAAATATTATTTTACTTTAGTCCCTCCTCCTGCCTCTACAGCAAGATCAAATAAGAGTTTGTGGGTTACCACTTTGACCAGTAGTTGTTGAGTTTTACTTTAGTCCCTCCTCCTGCCTCTACAGCAAGATCAAATCAGAGTTTGTGGGTTACCAATTTGACCAGTAGTTGTCTAGTTTTACTTTAGTCCCTCCTCCTGCCTCTACAGCAAGATCAAATCAGAGTTTGTGGGTTACCACTTTGACCAGTAGTTGTCGAGTTTATTTTAGTCCCTCCTCCTGCCTCTACAGCAAGATCAAATCAGTTTGTGGGTTACCACTTTGACCAGTGGTTGTCGAGTTTTACTTTAGTCCCTCCTCCTTCCTCTACAGCAAGATCAAATCAGTTTGTGGGTCACCACTTTGACCAGTAGTTGTCTAGTTCTACTTTAGTCCCTCCTCTACATCATAAAGCAGGATCAGAGAGTCAATTTAAAGCATTTTATTTATTTCTAACTTTCTTAATCTAGGAAACATGTGGACTACACCTTTAAATAATAACAGTACAGTTTATTTTAGAAAATATACTTTGCCTAGATCCATCATCTGAAACATCTGTGAAGCAAGTGTAAGTAATGATGTAGATATTAGCTACTGTATGGCCGGCTGCTGTGATAAACTGGTTGTCACTCAACGCTAATGACTGTTTTTTTCATATGTTTCTAAATAGGCTGTGAGCTCCATGGAACAGCCACACAAAGACACCATATGACTAATTGATGCCTTATACATATTTGTGGGTGCAGCCTACCTTGAAATTACATGTTTCTGCTTCCCTCTCTGGTGATCCCGAGCCCTCCGCAATCACACACGTTGCTGGGGTGGCTAACACGTGGTTGGCCGGCGCTGCCTGTTAACGGTGGCAGTTTAGTCAACGGGAAATGATACATGGCAGGATGCATGTGCGGTAAATCTGGCTCCCTGACACACACACATTGAAAATCTCCTCTTCGGTCTTTCTCGAGATGTCCTGGCTGGCAGAGCTAACCTCAGCATCCTTCAATCAATACTGCACATTCACTATCCCTCCTCTGCATGTGTCAATCTGCAAAAATCTAACTTTACTTCCAAAACATCTAACATGATCTGTCCCTATAATATCATTACTCATCTCATCACTCAGAACCCCAGCATCTTAAACTCTGCTAAATCCAATTCTGCCTCCTTTTTCTGTCAAGTCACCATCTATGAAACAATACAACATGACTGCTCTCTGTAAAAGTTGAATAGTTTTATATCAGTGCATTTGACTTATCCCTCAATTCCACTAGAGATGTGGGCAGCCTCAGTGCAGCATGTGGGGACCAATCTCCAGATTCTGAGGCAGGTTCTTGGTCGGGATGTACCTAGTTGGAGGAGTAGCCTACAGTGCACGTTTAACATTCATTTCAGGTTAATATTTTGTAGTCTTGAACCAACAGACTTGTGGGAAAAAACTTCAGTTGCCAACTGTCTTATGGCTTAAAGTCATAAAGTAACCATGATAACCCCACTAATATACAATGGACCCAACACAATCCTGCCCTAGCACTGCTTGATGCTACGCCCCAGTTCTCACACACAAACGCGCGCGCTCCATCCATCTATCCAAGCACTCGTGCCCCCCCCCCCTCCTCGTGGTTTCCATCAGCGCCGCGGCACATTTATTCCGTCACGCATATCTGGAGTTCACTTCAACCTGTGCCAGCGAGCGGCGGGGTTATTCATTTGGTTCCGCCGCAAATTTAAAAGGCACACGACGTCACACAAATCAAACCGCCGGCTGAATGAATAACGCTGGCTGTCAGAACCGCGCGGATAACGAAGCCACGTTTTTTCCCCCAACTTTTTACGGTAGCATCACGCGTAAAGGGGGATTTTAAAAGATAGCATAGTGCAGACCTATTTTTTTCAATAATTTATTTAAACACAACCTTCAAAAAAACAAAACCAAAAAACACTCAAACTTCTTACTCACCAACCAGCTGTCTGAGCGAAGGTTTACCCCCGAACCGAATCACAAGCTCTCTTCAGTCGTCGTGCGTAACAGTCTTCTCCGGGGATTTATCGCGGCTGCTGCAAGGTAAAACGAATGGTTTTAGTAAGAATACTACATGAATTGTCCATTTACGCAGCGTCAATCCGTTCACTGTCAGCTCAGCAGCAGTGTGTGAGGCGGAGAGGCGAGGGAAGGCGGCATAGTCATCCTCTCTCCTCCCTGCCCCAGTCACTCGCTGCTCTCTCTCAGGTTGAGCCAGAGCACGCACAAACTGAATGCGTTAAAGTTATCGAGAGAGAGCGAGAATTCACAGAGTATAGTATACTACAGGTCAGGGCTAACTGAGGAGTAACAAAAAAAAGCGTGAATCACCAGATGGAAAGCTTAAGTAGCACATAAGAGGCAGAGTGTTTATGCCAATCAATCTGCATTTGAAATGTTTAGAGTTAATGAATTGGACAGGTCAGATTGAATCTAAAAATAACAAGGCCTACATCAGGACAGAGGACTAAGCAGAAACAGTAACCAAAAGTTAAAAAACAGAAGTAAAAATCTAAATAAAGGGTAGTTAATCTGCATAAATCTCCCCAAGTAGTTTAGCAAAAGTGTGTCAGATAAGCTAGACAAATAAAAACTAAAAACAATGACACTGCAACAACATAAAGTTTTTCTCAATTACAAATGACCATACTGGTATCTCAATGTAAAATACAAAAAGTGACAAAATTCAATACAAGACAGACCACTAGAACATTCTGTTCTGAGTTATGGGAGTTGACTGTAAAGGTGGCTTGAAGTTTTAAGGTCATCATATTTTCCAAAATTGTAAACATCAGATTTGCCTCATTGTGCAGTTTTTTTTCAGATGACCTGTCCCGTAAGCAAAATCACTTATGTGTGCCCGAGTCCTATCAAGGTTATCAGGACTGTTTACATTTAAGGGTCTCCTCAGGAGAATTTATATTTCATAAGAAGCCATCCAGACTTATTCATAATTCAATAAGGTCTGACTGACTGGGGTTGGTAGGCGGGATTCGGTGGGTGGGTGGTCACCCGGATAGGACAGGACCCCCAGGGAGTCACACCACCAGACTGTGACAAAAACAAAATGAGATGATGGGCTTGTTGCCAGGGAAGACTGCCTATCTTAAACCTGAGAGCCAGAACTGGAAGCAAAGTGCAAAGCTTTCAAGACTCCACTGTAAGAATAGCAAACATGATTAATATACAATAAAGACATTAAACCAATAAAACATTTCACTATGATTATATATTCAACTTTATTTTAACAAATTATTTAAACCACCCCAAAAGATTTAACAGACAATGAACCAAAACAAAACAGTGCAGTTCCAAGGCTCTCTGAACAAAATAAATGCAGGAACACAATCTGCAAACCGTAATCAAGGCTTTTAACATTTAGAACTAGAAAAGTATTCACCCAAAACCACCCAAGTGTACAAAACCATTACGTGTATAAAGTAGAAAAGAATGCAACAAAAAGTACACTCCTAATATATAAATTCAAATGTCAGTTAATATAAGTGAAAATTAAATGCTCTGTGCAGTGCCACTTAGCCGAAAACCTCACCAGAACTGTTTGAATTGAACTCCTGAAACCGATTTATATTACACTAAAATTTGTGCTAATTTCCAAAAATGTAGTTAAAATTGTTCTGCTATGACAAATCCCAGTTGATTGATAGTAGGTTTGATGGTGTGATTGTTCTTGAGTGAAACTACCAAAGACATTTCTCTGGATGGAGCGATATGGAACTCAATGTATGACGTAAGATGTATGGCTAAATATGTTAAAATTAACGTCCTGACCAAAGGTGTCACTGACAAGTTAAGAAAGTTTCGAGACATTGAACCTAAACTGGAGTTGACATTTACATGTTTTACTCTAGATGTAAACAGAGAGCCTTTGCAGACGATAAAAGAGCCACAAGCATTTAAAATAATTCAAAAATAAATTATTAAAATTAACAAATAAATAGGCCAAAGGTGCTAGGTTAAAAGACATTCTTAGGATAGTTAGAAAAGGGTAAACAAAAAAGACAAAAGTGTGGGTGCTCCTCAGTTGTGGCTGTCACTATGAGCCCTGTGGGTTAAAAGCAGAGTGGTACAGGTGAAGAGCTCCAGTAGTCTGCAGCAAAATGGGTCAAAAGATGAAGGATTGCAATTTGACATTGAGTCATTTCTTCTGTTTTTGGCCACTGCAGCCTTCATCTGAGAAACACAAAATGACAATCCATATCAGAAAATAATCAAAACACCACAATTATTAATATTACATTATAGTGATACATACAAACACGACAGCTATCATTCACAAACAACTGACATTATCAGCACTGTGTCAAAGCTTTTGGAACAATAAATAAAACATGTAACATGCAAAATGTTCATGAATGTACAGCAAATGTCAGCAATTTGGTATCTGATTATTGGTTTTCTTTTTATGTAAAAAGTCAGAATCATTTTTTTATATTTTTTTTACCTGTGGAGGAAATTAACTGGCTGAGGCCTACAGAACTGGCAGCATAGTCTGAACTCCACAGTCCACAAAGCTCTGAAAACAGCAACAAACATGATATAATGTGCCCTATTTAATTTTGTGCATATGCATATCAATCTCTCTCTCTATATATATATACATATACATACACATACCACAGATACGTCATACAACAATCTTTGCTTTTAAATTGATTTTTCCCTTAGGTAAACAACACCTCCTAGTGGACATTTTTCTAACCACAGAACTTGGGAACATTTTAAATGCAGATCCACATTAGTGTTGATATATATATATTATATATATATATAAAAAATCCTATTTGTGCAAAAAAACAGTCACCTGATTGACAGGCCGTGTCCTCTGCTCTGGAGTCCAGTGAGGTGGTGTGTACTGCAGGTCGGGGAAAGGTGTCAGAAAGAACATGCACATGGAGCTAAGACCTAACCTCACTTGAGGTGTGATTAGACACAAATCACACAAGACGAAACTAGACACGAGGTCAATGGGAACTATTTTAACAAATAATAGAATAAAAAAAAATATTGAATATTCACAATTATAATTTAGGTGCATTTGAAATCAACTTATACTGAAGGGCATTTACTTCTATTACTTGAAATATTGTTTATGCAGTAAAAGAACATTTAGTATATGCTGTCAAATGTGGCACATTTTCAGTCAGATTTCTTTTCGTGAGCACAAAATCTCGTCACAACCCTAGTATTCACATATGCAGTAGCTCATAGTAGTCTGTCCCTGTATGGATGCGTGTGAAGGTACCTGGTACGCATAGGGGTTCTGTGTGTAGCTCACTGGCATCTGTGGAACCATGACCCCTCCAAAACTCGAATAGTACGGCTGTAAGAGGAGTCACAGTAATCATTTAATATTACTGCACATTCTGCCATGATCAAAGGACACAGACGATGTTGGTCTAAGGTCTATCACATTTGGTGGGGGCTTCTCCAAAGGTTTTGAGAGTTTGCCAAAAGGGGTTGAGAATCAGTTAACTATTCAAATAACTTTTAGATTGGTAAATAATCTGGCATAACCTATGATTTTTTTTCTGTTTTAAATCATGTTTCATACAAGTAGATTTCGATCTTAAAATGGTCACTGCATTTGGTAAATTACAGGCAAACCAAAAACACACCTCTTTTGTGTGCATGTATGTTCAGTACCTGACTGTATGGACTGCCTCCACTGAACATTGGAGAGGGTTGTGGCAGACTCCCGCTCATAGGTGAGCAGCATGAGCAGTAGAAGTACGGCGTGGGGCTCATCCATGGAGCTGGTCCAAACATTCGGGGTGGTATAGACCCTGGGGAACAAACAAACATTAACTGGACTGGTGCCAACAGCACTGTACCAGTTTACAAATGAAAAGAATACACACTTGCACTTCTTTCTTTCATGATGGCTGGGCCCAGCTTGAGTTTGCGGCCTTTAAAGTTGATCTGTTGCTATGATCAAGAAAAGAAAAAAAATCCTCTTAACAGTAAACAATACAAATAAAGACAGTATGTGAGAGTACATTTACTTACATCAATGACTGACTGGATGTTGACATCTTCACTGAAGTACACAAAGCCATAACTGAAACAGACACACAATGAGCACAGGGGAGACATTACACTTTACCTTACAGCGTTAGAACTTACCCTTTGCAGATCCCACCACGGTACGTAATTATTTTTACTTCTTTAACAGCCCCAAACCTTGTAAAGAAATCCAGCAACTCATTTTCATCCACCTTTAAAAAAGACAAATGATAACATACTTTATTTCAGTAATTCAATTGTTCCATATTTCATTAAACAGCTCCAGTGGGACTAATCTGTAAATCTTGATTCTAATTATGCCCTCCTTTTATGAAAGACCTATTTTTGGAGATAATTCAATACATAAACCCCCCTGATGGAATTGGTGCAGCCCTAAATTTTGGAGCAGTAATTTATCCCAATATCTGCTATACACCAGAGAACAAATGCAAAATGCAAATACCAAGTTTTTAACCTAAATAACTGGATGGATAATGTATCTAAAATGATTGTTCTGTCTAGAACAGTTAAAGCATGGACACTTCACAAAGCCAAGGTAGATTTACATATCCAAAAGAAAATGAGGCTACAACCTACAACAATTTAACTGGGGCAAAGCAAAAGCTCACCTTCATATCAATTCCACCAACAAACAAGGCATTGGGAGTCAGTTTCCCCTCTGGCAGAATGTAACCATTTGACAACCTAAACGGTGAGGTCTGGGGGCTGCTTCTGGGGTTGTTTATATCCTTGCAAAAACAGAAACATTATATTTGCACACTTTGAAATTACATTTCAGCCATACTTATAATTAACAACCAACACGAAATGTTTGTGAAAGACAACTTAAGGACATTTTAATGTCACCCGTGAAAATTGTATGTCACCTTTATTTACACATTCCACAAATCATAAAAAATATTAATTTTTAATGCACAGTTCAATTACTTTGTGCTGTAAATTTGACTAATTTACAGTAAAAAGAGCCACATTAGATCATGTTGTACTGTATGCACTCTGTTGCTTTTAGCAATTCTTGGGCTATTTTAAAACCCAAAAACTAATTTCCATGCAATTTAGCAAAAACAGCCAACGTTGCAGCTATCTATCTCCTAACATCATATCCTAAACTAGGCCTGTGCTGTCGTCCCCGACAGCAAGGTGTATATCGGCGAAACGGCCCCTTACGTCTGCCCCATACGTCTGCTACAACTGTCACCAACTGGACACCTTAATCAGACATTGTGTGATTTCTAAGGGTTTTAATATTGTTAATGAGCAATTAAGAGGCCTCGCCCCCAAACCATGACAAACATGGGAAGGGTCTATTTGACTTTTTTGATTTTTCTGGATGTTTGTTAAGAATGTTTGCCAAATTTGGAAAATTCCCTAAAACTACTTCTTTCAAGCTATAGGGGGCCCTAAAGTGGTAACTGCCATCATATTAGTCAGATGTGTTCAGGGCCGGGGGGGTAATTAGGTATTTCAGGTTTCAAGTTTATTTGTCATATGCATATTCAACACAAGGTCAAAAAATGCAATGAAATGCTTTGGATTGGAAGAACCGTTAGACTCGCTAAGATAATCATGAAGTACTAGTAGCATGCAATAATAGTACATGATAAGAAAAAGTTCAAAAAAAGTAACAATATAATAAACATATAATAAAAAATACAATAAAAAAAATGCAAGGGTGCAGTAGGATTTAAATAAGGTGTAAGTAGAGTATTTCACAGGTGGTAAAATAAAATACTTCAGATGAAATTTGTATTGCACGTGATATAGTATAGCACATACATGATACATTCAAATAGTGCAGCAGCAGTAAACATATTACGTAAAGTGATTTAGTGCAGTATTATTGAGAGTTCAGTATTATTGAGAGTTCGGTATTATTGGGAGCATTATTAAGAGTTCAGTAGTCTGACAGCTTGGGGGTAGTAGCTGTCTCTGAGTCTTTTAGTGCGTGCTCCTGTATCGTCTACCAGAGGGTAGTGGACGGAACAGTCCTTGTGCTGGACTGGAGCCTATCACAACAACTGGGCCTTAGGTGGTATTCACTCTGGACAATGGTCAGTTAGTCACAGTAACCCGGGGAGTACAGCAAGAGCATTAAATGAAGGGACATCTTAAATAGCACATTTCTATTTCCCAGGTTTCAGTTTTTAGTTTGTCAGACAGTGTTTTGTCCATATTGACATAAAAAACATTATTTGTAGCTTGCCCTACTTCGTTTTGGCCGGTCATTTGGTGTATGTCAGGGTATACCACCTGGATAGTCTGCAACTACTCAAAATCTAATCTCTATAATTTTTATAGAAACTGTCCTTCAACCAAGTGTTGGGCCTTGAGGTTGTGAGTTTGATCCCTGGATTGGCCAAAGGAACACATTTTCTTAAGGGAGCTTGCAAGTCCTCCCTGTGTTACATTGGGTTCTCTCCTGGCTTCATCCACTGTCCAAAGACAATACTGTGTTAGAGGAATTGATGAATATACATTTCTTATAGTGAATGAATGTAAAAGGGAATGGCTTTCAGCAATTTCTTAACAGGTCATGGTTCAGGGTATACTCCACCTAAGGCCCATGTTTGCTGACTTTAACTCCAGGCACCCACAACCCCATAAACCATATGAATGCATGGCAGATAATAGCCCACATACTGCATTTCTAACTAATTTCAGTCAATTGCAGTTGCTTTAAAGACCAAACCAAAAGGCTCACAGCTCAAAGCCAGAGTTTGACAGACAAAAGGGCAGCAGTAGATTTATGTGCTCGCCCCTGTTCATTCCTGACATTCTGACTTTAGCAGCAGCACCATGTGTTTGTGTGAGTGGACGGGGATAGGCAGAGGAGGGGTCCCAGCATTCTCCACATTCCTATACCACAGAGCACAAGTGTCCAAACTCCGGACATAAATCAGCTGTTTACATGTCAAAGAGGAGTGGGTCACGCTTTTAAAGGCAATATGATACTCCAGGGTAAGAGTATGCAGAGAGGATATGGCTATAAAACGGCCACTTTATTAGGTAGACCTCATTTCCTGCTTTGTAACTTCACACGAGCCGAGTAATAGCAGTAGCAAATTACAATATTGTGCAGCACATTCACACACTCAGGCAAGGTGGGAGAAAAATGGCATTATGTATGGTTTGGAATGAGGGTTGAACCAGCAACCTTCCAAATTGTGACTAACCTGCTTTACCACCTGAGCCACTACCATGTAGCATAATGAATCAAGCTAATGGAGTTAGTCATACACAAACGTTCAAACCAAGAATCAGAATGAAGACGTGGGATTTAAGTGACGTTTAGGTTAGCTTTGTTATTAGTGCCAGAATAAACAGAGAATAGTGGAAGAAAGGACAAATATTTAGTGAGTGGTGTTTTTGTGAGGAATAATGCCTTGTGTACAGCAGAGGTCAGAGACTGGTTTGATATTATTGAAAGGCAGAATAGCTCAGAAAATGAAAAAAACATGAAGCTGGTGGGCTACAGCAGTGTTTTTCAACCGTTTTTGAGCTGGGGCACACCATTTAGTGGTAAAATCTCAGGGCACACAATTAGCCCAAAATATTACCAAACAGCACTATGTTTCATATTATCAGTATTCATGATGACAATATACATACACATTACTGGTATTACCCCACCTACTATAGGGAGGTGCATTCATTTACCCCTCCTGTTCCCAAATGAACTTAAAAATAGGTCACTAGTATTTTGAGGCACACCTGGCAATAACTCACGGCACACTAATGTTCCGGGCATGCTGGTTGAAAATCAAGGGTCTACAGCATGGAAGACCACACCTAGTGCCACTTTATAAGATACAAGGTCAACCCAATAAAGTGGCCAGTGAATGTAAAACACATGTTAAATGCACGTGTTAACTTTAGTTGGGCCAGCTGCAATATCACACCTTACTACTTCGTTTGAGCCTTTGCCAGATACTATTTGAGCTTTTTTTACCATTAAGCGTTTAATAAGCTAATGGGCTGGATTTATTTCCACTGAGAGTGTTAGTCATGTCTCGTCATAATCCCGTAATGATGATGGAAGAGTCTTGTACAGTAGGCACAAGGGATCATGGGTAATCACTTTATGGTCTTAATGCAACACCACTGTGGATCAAATCTAAATTGGCACCACTAAACCTTTCATTATAAGTGTGCACGTATGATGATTACAGAAAACTGTACAATTTTTAGTTAGAATCATCATTTTTAAAAAGCTCATGTTGAAATGTGCAGTCATGTATTATTATCTGAAATGACTAGGATTACTAGGAACAATACAGACCAGCCCTGATGAATGTTCATGTTTGAAAAAAGTGGAATTTTCTTTTGGTAATTTCTTCAATTTTTCTTGGTGAAAACACAATAGAAATCTCTTCAATTAGTTGACATACATGTTTTGGTGAAAAAGGCAGAAAAAGATGATTGAATTGTTACAGTTTTTGTTTTTTTTGGGACCACCCACCTTTTGTCATGTGATAATCACCTGGACCATTTGACCTGTGACTGGTGCTAACATATGGTCGGTCAACCATCTTGAACTTGTCAGAGTGATAACCTCGAACAGAAACACCTTCATTTGGCTTCAATAAAACAGTCACAAAACAATAAATACTTTTCAATCTGTTTTTCCTGACTACCTTTCTGAGTTTCCCTCGTAAGCATTTCTTAACACATCACCTTTTCAGCATCCCGAGTAAACCCCACAGTTCTGCCACATATTTTCATGTTTATTGAATTGATCTTTTATCTGTGTCTGTCTACAGAGCTGCATTTATTGATACTTTTACTATCTTTTCTCTTTTTTGAATATTCCATTCTGCGGGCTTGAGAATCATCTTCTTGCATAGTATATAATGATTGGCATTTCAAATTACTCAAGCTTGGCACTGTCACAAAGACTACTCTGGATTGTTTTCTTTATGCTTCTGAGCTGATGTAATGTCCCATATAGGTGGTAAATGGTTTTCTGTGTCCTGTTTAGATTATTGTAAGGCCAGTTTAGTTTAGACATTAGCTGGTTTATTCCCCATTAAGGCTCATTTTGATTCAATAATATACTAGTCACAAAATATATATATATCAGGTGAAATTACAGAATGTTCCTAAAATGCAAATTTACCTATGGCTCACTACCACCTGGTTATACTTAAAGCTCCTATTTTCTGCAAAATCGACTTTTCTGGCCTCCATATTTCTACCTCAAACACATACCCATAGTTGTGATTTGTTTCATTTAGGCATGTTTGAGTAATTCATTATGTTGAGCTATAGTCCTTTCCAAGAGCTGAAAATGGAGTCACCTGTAAGTAATGTAACAAATAAAGGCAAACCACAACGTGCTCCTGCCTGCTCCTTCACTTTCAACAAATGTACCCAATGAAACATTGTTGCCAGCACCATTCAACAACATATCTGATTGGAGAAGATATGTATTCGGCCATGAGGGAATCACAGCTTTTTTTATAGCCCAGAAGAAGAGAAAATTGCTGGGGTTTTATGGGAAACCCCCGAAAATCTTCACAAATGGTTCGTTCCCTTCTTGAGGAGACAAGTGTCTAATTAGAGTGTTTGTTATTTAGTTCAATTGGGAGCCTCGCATATTATTAGATAAATAATGTGTGTTTGATGTTGCAAAATGGCAAATGGTAACATAAAAGTATCCAAAATAGACTCTGAAATGTGCATAAAAAGTATAATTTAGGACCTTTAAACAAGCTACTTACATGATATGCTCATGGAATATGACTGTGGCATGAACATTTCCCATTCTACACAATTTTTACTGAAAAGTCAATATCCTTTTTGTGACTGCGTACTCAGAAACCTAAATATTAAACATTTTTACTGTGAAAGGCTGCTCTAAAAACACATTGGAGGCAGCTGCATGTTTTTCCTTTTTCCAGGTCATAGTCAGTGCGGTACTTTGCTATTGTAAGCCCATTTCCTCTCCTCACAGTAAAACCCAGCTGGTGCCTTCTTTGGGCTGCCCGGTGTTTGTTGGCCCAGCAGGCTTTACAACAGCAGCCGAGCTCACCCATGCATGCAGCCTCTGAACCCAATCACCCTGCAGCCACGGCCCTGTCCCTCTCATCCGTGTGGGCCCCCTTCTCCGGCTGCACTGTCTAAAACAAACCAATGTCAAAACAGCAATACTTCAAACACTGGGATAATGGACGATGGTTTCACGCATTATTTCACATGCAAATAATTATCTGAGTTTGATTTCACTTCTGTCATTATGTCTCGATGTGGCCAAACTCTTCACAGACCTCAAATTGTCCATAAAGAGCCAACGGAATGAATTGCCAAACCATGTATTCCAGATGTTTGCAAAGACTATGTTGTGGTGAATGGTCGCAGACACTTTTTGGGGAATGCCCTTCAAGATCTTAGTTGAACAAAAGTTACGAAAGGCTAATTCAAGTCCTCCGGAAGAGCTGGAGGAAGTGTCTAGGGAGAGGGAGGTCTGGGCGGCCCTGCTTAGACTGCTGCCTCCGCGACCCGGCCTCGGATAAGCAGAAGAAGATGGATGGATGGATAATTCAAGTTAAGATTATTACTGCTATATACAGGTCATATTTGTGGTCATCCTGTTTTTTTAGAAGAATGCAAACTCCACACAGAAAGGCTGCCTGGTCCAAGAATGGAACCCAGGACCTTCCTGCTGTGAGGCAAGTGTGCTAACCACTGTGTCATATTGAGTCCCGCCCCAACTTGTATATCCTGTTATTGTATCCTTGGGCAACACATTTACTCTGCCTATAAGAATGAAAGTGTGTGTTGGGTTGGTTGCAGAGGCTGAGGCCCCAGGGCAGCTGTGGCTACAATGAGTTTACCATCTACAGGACAAATGTGGAACAATATATTGTTTGTGATATCTTATGTAAAACTCTATGTAGGTTATGAAAAAGATGAATGTAATATCTACATTATGTTGAAATATTTTGATATTATGTAATATTCTATACTGTACTATGTACTACTCATACTGTTTACAAAGATATTCAAGAAGAAAAACCCATGTTGTAGCACATAGCCACAGACAGTTCGTGGAAAATCCCATTTGCGCTAAGGATCTTGAATGTGCACCTTCTGTCAAAGCTGTCTAGGTAATTACTATCTTTACCCCATCAATAGTCCATCATTGAGTTGTTGACAGGCACGGACCCTCTTTGGTTTACAAAGGATCTGGTGACCGCAGTTGTGTAACATAGTGAAGAATTCTAGTGGATATGCCAAAGCCCTCTCTTCAACTGACACCAAATACCAGGAAATACCACTCTTCTATTATTCAATCCAATCTAAATACTTTCCTTATGTGTATGCTCTCGAATATTACCCCCACAGACGTGACAAACGCGCCAAAGAATCTTGTTTAGTTTTTGGCCAGGGGTGTAACATCAGGAAGTGCAGCCAATGATACTAAACTGGGGCCCAAGAGGTGGGCGTGCCCACTGGGAATTCATGATTAAAACAGGGTAAAAATGTCTAATTCATACAGATTCTGAACGGGTGCTGCAGGATCTCCCATGGAAACAGAAACCACTGAAGTTTGTGCTAGCATTCACACCAGCTGGGGTCCTGTACGTGTCCGGATCCAGCGCTCTGGACAAAATAGGGAAGGACCTTATTTTATGGATGCATGCAGCTCCATGCGCCATGTGCATAAGCAAGTGGAGAATTTGCCTGTACAGCACACGGACCGTACTCGGTGTGAATGACAGTCCGGAGGAAGACCGTACGGAACCTGATAAAGTCTAAACCAGGAACAAAAAACTAAACTGGGTCTAACCCTTGTGTTGTTCAATGTGGTAGGGCACAGACGCATTCATCACACAAAATAATATAAAGCCAGTACATATCATGTCAAAAAGCATATATTTTTCTCTTCAATTTGACCCAAAAGTAACACAAGGGCTAAACCAGGTCTAAACTGTGATTAATGAAAATGTCTAAACAAGGACTAAATCCATTA
Source organism: Philypnodon macrostomus (assembly GCA_036025475.1). Taxonomy (NCBI): domain Eukaryota; kingdom Metazoa; phylum Chordata; class Actinopteri; order Gobiiformes; family Eleotridae; genus Philypnodon; species Philypnodon macrostomus. Next base: position 1,282 of record JAVQKC010026351.1, on the reverse strand, counting down.
GGTCAGAAATCAAAATTAAATCAGGTCTAAATCATGACTAAATCAGGTCTTAACTGGGTCTAATCAAGCTTTAAACCCAAACTTAATCAGGACTAATCAGGACCAAACAAGATCTAAACCAGGTCAAAAATAAGGACTAAAACTAACACAAGTTCTAAACCTGGACTAAAACCGGCCTAATCCAAGACTAAACAAGCTCTAAACCAAAACTAAACTTTAGCCACTGTATTTCAAATTGACTTAAGGGATATGCTCCTATGTGCTCATCGGACAAGAGGACACATGCACGCAGACTGGGAGGAATTGTTGGCTACCGGCAGAAGAAATGTCATGTCTTGTCTATGTCTTTATTTTTTGAAAGAGCCTAAGGGCTGCAGACAAAATACCAAGTGTGAGTGTTTTTCATTACCACAAGGCCAAAGAGGATCTGACCTGAAAAAACCTGCTCCACATGTATTACACAAAGCAAAAACAAGCTGCATATCAAGGTAATGCATAGAAGTTTATGCTGGTGGCTCAGTGTTCCAAATGGACCTGGAAAACATTTGAAGTCATGGAAAAAGTGAATGTAAAATGATGTGAAGTTGTTCTTCTATGACCGCAAAGCTAAAGAGGTTTTGACCCAATGTAACCCAGTAGACAGTGATACCATCTTTAGCAGACAGCCTACGCCAGAGACTTGGAGAATATTACCTTTGGTCAGTCCAGTACAAAACATACACGTAACAGCTCAATATCATTACATAAGGCTTGAAAAAGAACATATTGGATGGAATTGAGTATAAAACAATAGATCCTTTTGTAAGCAAAGTTATCAAACAACAACCAGGTTGATCTCACAAAAATGTAGGGATGTTTATGTAACATTAGAGTCGGGTATTTAGGTTGAACCATGTGATAGAATGTTATAATGCATTTTGGGAACATTCTGTGATTTCACAATAACTAGGATACATATGCATTAGTAATAGTGAAAAAAAACTTTCCAAAAAGTTTTTGGTTATTTATGTTAATATTTGTGCTCGATTCAAAATGGATTAATCTCAGTACACTTGCCCATGTTCTGAACAAAACCAGACACACATGTAGTAATTTGTTGTTGGCAGTGGTAAAATAATGATATAAAAATACAGATTTATAGGTCAAATGTACTCAAGTAAAAGTATCACATTCAAATTATGACAAAAATAAAACTATTAAATGGATTATATACAGGATTTTCAGCAACAATAACATTAACTAATATTTATTTCATGTTTGTGAGCCAACGTTGTGATGGGCA